>CAVNYN010238596.1:0-10572 GCA_963692815.1 Nyctanthes arbor-tristis | reverse complement strand
AAGAGTTCATCCAACATCTTCTTGAATTCTTCGGGGTGAATGATAGAATTCTCGTCCGATTTGTCCAAATAGTTTTTCCCCAAAACCATTCGGCTGATCACGTTCAGACTCACCGTTGAAAGATAATCTTTCAAGAAAATGGGTTTTCCGGCTAACTTGGAAAGTTCCCGGAGAAGGGATCTCATTTCTTCGACCCGAATATACTCGTAAGATTCGAGCCTCTTGACGCTGAATAATTCCATCAGACACATCTTCCGGGCCTGGCGCCAGTAGGGCCCGTAAGGGGACCAGGTTATGTCGGAGTAATTATAGGTGGTGTACTTTCCGGCGGCGGTTTTGGGGCGTGAGGCGAAAGTGACGTCCATGGTTTTGAGGAAAATCTTAGCCATCTCCACCGAGGACCCGACCACCACCGGGAAGGATCCGAACCGGAGATGCATTAAGGGGCCATATTTTTGTGAGAGTTGGTGGAGAGATTGGTGGGGGAGGGAGCCTATGAGGTTCAAGTTTCCTATGATCGGCCATGGTTTCGGGCCGGGAGGTAAATTGAGCTTTTTCCGGCGAAGAAATCTGGTGAAAAGGAAGAGGGCTAGTATGGTAAGCCATGCTACTGCAAGAGGAGTCCAAGCTGATGAAGCTTCCATTATGGTGGTGCTGCTGCTGCTGCTGCTGCTGCTGAGAGGCAGACTTATTTATAGTGAAAACCAGAACTGTTGAGTGTGGAATGGAACTTTTGATTTTCTTTGAACGAAATTGTGTTACACCATTTTAGTGGTCAATGATGACTTTAGTTTAATTTAATAATAATAAGATCACATGTATCTCAACTTCTATGCAAGTACTCGAGAAATTTTCATGAAATTCAGCTTCCATACTAATCTTTACGTGTTATCTGTCAAATTGTAGTCTATAGACGTACCCCATACAAAAAGATAGAAACAACTTAAGAGTTGTGTTCGAGTTAAATGTTAATACAAAGAGTCGTAGGTTTAAACTGTTAAATTGTGGAATTAAATCGGAGCTGTTGGTTGGGTACAGTGAACCCGTCTACCACTTGGCTTGACTTAAACTCAACAGTTATGAAATGATTTCAATCAGGTTTCAATTTTGTCAAATCATTTGAAACCATCAACGGGCCAAAATGAAAAAATAAATAAATAATAAATTACGACATAAATGTTTGGTCTATCATCTCCTATCCAACTTTCAAATAAATCCAGTTAAATATAAGCTCATTTTATTTACCCATTGAAATGATTTATCACGTGGTACATGGTAAATATGGTGCGATAGTGTGTGATAAATATGGCACTAGATCAAAATCATTGGTCAGTCCCAAACATGACTCTTTCTAATTATTTGCAAACATTTCTTTTATATTTATTATTATTATGATTAACAGTGAGTTAAAAAAATTATTATTATTATTATTATTATTATATGAGAAACAACTACCGGCAATTAATATTTTATTTTATTGTACTAACATACTATTATGCTAATGTTTATACTTTAACTCAAAAGTCTTAGATGAATACTTTTTTTAACTCATCTAGAACGTACTGATTTTTTACTTTTTTTCCATTGCCAAACAACAGTTTGAAACCGCACCAAATTGCAAAAATATATAGTTTGGTTTCATTGGTTTAAGAAATCAGATTGTTTAATTTGATTTAGAAAAATTTCAACCCACTTCTTTTCTTCTTCTTTTTTTTTTTGGCTACCAAATAATTTCAAACCACTTTTAAAATAACGAGTAGTTTAAACGTACGTTGCACGTTATATGATAACGCAAAATTTGTATAGATATAATTATATACATGTAGTAAAAAAAAAAATTTAAATTATTGATCAAATGATAACATGCAATACAAAAAAAAGGGGAAAAAATCTAATACAAAAGAATAACTAACTTTGCGTTAGTGGGCACTTATGGTGTTATATTTAATCGCATTTAAACTTATGATATCATTATTACACACTATATTCTTACTAAATAATGATCGACAATTATATGGATATAGACATGATACTAAAGTAAAAGAAAAAGAAGTACTGATAATGGCACAATAAAGTGGTTATTAATTAAGTTCTATAATCTATCTTTGATGAAACTTTTCAAGTATAATTAGGATGTCATTTACTAAGATTTTAAATAGTAAATAATTACACAATTATTATAAAGATATTGATGGTATTAAAAGAAAAAGTTATGGACAAAGTGGGAAAGTAAATGTTTTACACACATCTCTACTTTTATATATTAGTGATTTGGTTTAGTATAGATTTTTCAAAATCAATTTTCACTAAAACTCATTTACAACCACACATTTTGATTTATCCATTAAAATACTATAATACGTAAATTCATAACTTTTGCTGATGAAGATGGTAATAAATATATTATTAAGTATAATTAGAGAGCTCTATAAGGCAGACTTCTGTTATTTAGTATACTAGTTAAAACATCTGTGCATTATATGAGTAGAAAAACTTATTAAAATATATTATTAGATAGTTAAATATAAGTTTGTAATATTTACGTCCCTGTCAAAAATACAAAAATATAAGTATATATTAATTGAATCAATAAGATCAATGGACTTAATAATCGTAAAATTCAAGATCGTTTAAAAGACAACATACATTCTTACATATAATCATTCGTATATATATACAATAATAGAAAAAATACATGTTACTTGTCTTATTTTAAAAAATCCTAATAAAAATAATAAATTAAAAAATGTAAAATGCATTAAAAAATTCAAATAACATTAAACTCACCAACACACACAGTAGAGATGGTGAAATAATGAATTATGATGGATTATAGTTTGTTTTAGAATTGATATTTCATATTTGGTATATTAATTTATTAGCGAAAAAGATTGACAACCTCTTCCGATCTAAACAAATGGGTAAAATAGTTAAATTTTAGTTGTTTAACTCAATAGTCACAGGTTAAAGTCTTCTTTGAGTTCTTTCACAAAACTTTTTGTTAAAAAGAAAACAAACAATTACCGCAAAATTTACCAAATAAAAAAGACGAAAAAATCGCGGTACAAAAAGTACCGAGACTTAAGTGGATTAATATATATATATATTATTTTCTTTAATTTTATTTCTTGGTCATCAAGTCAATTAGATTCTATTTAAAGCATGTGTAGAAATCATGGTAAGGAGGTGGTTGTTTATTGAATAAAACTGATATCAGAATGTGTTTTCCGATCGATATCGATATATATACATAAGCAGAGTTTATCTGACTCAATTGATTGTCAGGCACAATTAGAAATAATTTTCCCACTCATTGTCTGGCTTCTTTAAAAAATCAATTTGTTGACGTCATTATTCTTTTATTATATTTTTCCTTATTGTTATAATTTTCCTTCTAATCATTTAATTTAATATTTTTATTTTAGGACTCTATCTACATATTAATTTAATATTTTTATTTTAGAACTCTATTTACATATTATAATTTAGTTAGATATATCTCATATGTGCCAAATATATTTCAATTTTACAACATAATATGTCCATGAAATTCACGGGTGTAAAGCATAGTAGTTTGTAAATGTACGGGTTTGAAACTAATATAGATTATCTTATCGTATTTTATTGTCTTTAAAGGGAAAAAACAAAAATTAATAAAAAAATTATTAGTTCAATTATTATGCTTTTTCTTATTGTTATATTTTTTCTTTTAATTTAATATTTTTACTTTAGGACTCTTACTACATATTATATTTTGATTAGATATATCTCACATTTGTCTAATGAGCTTGAATTATATGAAAATAGATAATATATCAACTTGATTTCAATATTATTATTATTATTATATTTTTTTATTATTATACTTTTTCTTTTAATCATGTAATTTAATATTCTTATTTTGGGATTCTATCTACATATTAAATTTTGGTTAGATATATCTCATATTTTCCAAATAGATTTCAATTTTACTTTGTTTGATTATATAATTTCATCATTTTATGTTCTCCTACTCTATTGTATTTTATTTTATCAGTATAATATACCCGTGAAACGCACGGGTGTGAAGTATAGTATTTTCGTGAAACGCACAAGTGTGAAACTAATATAGATTATGCTATAGGGTTTTGTTGTCTTTAAATGAAATAAAAAAATAAGAATTAATAAAAAAATTATTATTTTAATCATTATACTTTTCCTTTTAATCATTTAATTTAATATTTTTATTTTGAGACTCTATCTACATATTATATTTTAGTTAAACATATCTTAGATTTGTCTGATGTATTTAAATTATATAAAAATAGATGATATATCAATCTAGATTTTCATATTATTATTATATTTTTTCCTTATTATTATATTTTTCCTTTTAATCATTTAATTTAATATTTTTATTTTGAAATTATATCCATGTATTACATTTTGGGTAGATATATCTCATTTTAGTATAATGGATCTCAATTTTACTTTGTTCGATTGTATAATGTCATAATTTTATATTCTCCTACTCCATTGTATTTTACTTTGTCACTATAATGTCTGTGAAACACACGGATGTGAACCATAGTATGTCTATAAACGTATGAGTGTGGAACTAATATAGAATTATACTATCACGTTTTATTGTGTTTAAAGGAAATAAAAAATAAGAATTAATAAAAAAATTATTGGTTCAACGAGATTGCGGCGGATTAATAACAAGAATTTAAAATTATGTAATCAAAATAAAGAATTGATTGCATGCTACTTGCAAACGTATGATGTACATTAATTCCATGCATGTTGTGTTTTTTAGTTCTTTAATGACATTAAGCCTGACAAACACAATTATATTATATTTTATGTATGAAATTCCGTTAGAGGTTGCACGGGTGGAAATCTAATTAATTCCAAATTCTTGGTATTTGATTATTTCAAATCAACGAGTGTTTGATACTTAGTTTCTGGTATTCGTGAGCAAATCAACAGAATCTAAAAAGTAGTCTGTCACAGTATTCTTGAGAATCAACGAGACTAGATCATATTCTTTAAGTTTCACGCTTATACTATATTAGCTTACTTCTCAACTACACATTCTTCTAAACAATCATTTATATACAAAATTAATTCTCAAAAATCTAAATTAAATACACAATAAAAGGGTCTAAACCAAATCGCTTATTTGAGTTTTATGTTGAATCGGGACTGCTAAATCACTGGAACAAGAATACGGGTATAGAATAGTGGGGTTAGGTTTGGGGGAACGTTTTTCACCCTTTCTAAGAAGACAGATCTGGTACCAAGGTACCAGATCTACTGATTTGGTGCAGAGTCAGCGCCACATAACATAAGTGGTGGGAGCCCAGCGTCCCAAACCTCCGAACAGCCCTTGCACTACAAGGAACCCTCCCCCATCCAAAAAAAAAAAAATCGAACCTCAACCAGTAGTCGGAGGCTGTCCACCACTTCAACCGACAGTCGGAGCACAACCGGAAGAGTAATGACTGGAGAAATCACCCTTGAAGCTGGTCCGAATGCCTATGTTTTCCACCCGCATTGCAGTCGAGGCTGTGCATAGGTCCCGGAGGAGGAGCAGCCGGTTAGTCCTGGTCGTAAAGCACTATTCCATGTGGGCTCTAAGATGTAATTGAGAGATCAAGAAAATTGGAAAAAAAAAGAGCAGTTTCAGTTGGAAATTACATGAAATGGTTGAATATCAGGGTTGTCTCTTCCTTTCCATGGACAGAAAAGTCTAAGAATTGGAGGAAAAAGAAAGCAAAAAGAAAGAATTTGAGTTGTATTTTTCGTGAAGGGCATGATATCTGCAGATTGCACAGACTTACAAATATATATAGGAATTGGGGGTTTTGAAATTTCACCATCTTGCATATCACTTATGCTATGTGGCGCTGAGTCTGCGCCAAATCAACAGATCTGTTACCAAAATTGGTACCAGATCTGTCTTCTTAGAAAAGGAGGGAGACATTTACCTACAGATCGCATGATGGGCCGACCAAATCGAAATTTGAGCTCATTAATTTCTTTAGAAATTATAAAAAACGATTTCAGACATCTAGATATGCCGCCTAAATTTAGTTCAAAATATTTACATATATGCCACATAAATTTTAGGGGTTAACATTGACGTATTCAGATGCACATTGTAAAGATATTATTCCCTCTGTCTCAAAAAGCTATTCTTTTTTAATCCGTCTCAAATTATATTCTCCCTTTTTAAGTTAATTTTTTAGTTTTTTAATATATCCTCATTTATGGTGGATAATAATAGAGATGGCAAAAATACCCCGAAAACCTAAACCCGATCGAAACCCATCCCAAACGGGGCGGGGACGGGGTATAAACTTGTGCCCCGACTTACAAACAGGACGGGGACGGGTTTTGGGTGCCCCATCCTGAAACCCGAAGTTGTTTTATTTGTTATTTAATTAAAAAAAATCAGCTTACATATCAATTTTCAAGACTCGAACCCACAACCTCTCCCCTGCGGCTCAAAGCTTTCACTGCTTGAGCTAACATGCTATACAATGATGCGTCTACACTATAATTCTAGTAACTCAAAATTCAAAGCTGAATTAGGGGAAAAAAATTAAAAACAGTGATCTCAATTTCAAATGCAAATACACAATTCCCATTGTTCATATAGGGATAATCGCGCAGACCAGAAAAGAGAACCCCCAATCCTAATCGTTCTCCCCTTCACGCTGCCTCCATACCGCCTGCCGGAGTTGGAGTCCCGCCGGCCACCGCTTCTTCACCTCACCGCCGCCAATGACGACAGGTAAGGTTTGTAAACTTGTAATGTTCCTTTAATCTTGCAAGAGAACAGGCAAAGGAGGATGAGGAAGAGATTGACGAGACTGGAGTTGAGCCTCGGGACATTGATTTGGTCATGACACAAGCAAGGGTTTCCAAGGGCAAGTCTGTCAAGGTTCACAAAGGAGACATAATCAGTGCCATTATGAAGTTGACAACCTAAATGCGATTATTGATAGTTTGACTCTTGCTGTAATTTTTTAATTTGATAGTAGAATTTTACTTCATTGTGGTTTTTCTATTGAACCTTATTGAACAATGGAACTGTGCTCTTTTATCTTGTTGAAAGTTTGTGCTCTTGATTATGATCATCTTCCCAATTTTATGCCTTTCTTCCCTTCTCAATGGAATGTTTGCTCTTCTCAACTGTAAAAGCTGTTTTTCTAATTTAAAAAAAAAAGAAAAGAAATTTGGGGCGGGGACAGGGATTTTTCCCATTTCTGACCCGCCTTGATTCAAACGGGGATCGGTGTAGGGTGCTGGGAGGCCAAACCCGACCACGACCCCGCCTCGCCCCACCCCACCCCACCGCGTTGCCATCCCCACATAGTAATCAATAACAAAGAAAAACTAAAGTGAAATATTAAATAATTCAAATGGTATATTAGGAAATATATTGTTAAATTGTACATTTTCAATAATATTAAATGTTGTTTTCTTAGAGCTTGTTTGATTCTCTTTAACAATTCTTTTTATAATTTCACCTACCACTGATTTGGCAACTGCTCATTTATAATCAAAAATTTCAAACTTCTATTAAATTTGCACCACTCATTTTACCTCACTATAATTTCTCATTATAAGTCAATAATGAGAATCAAACAGCCACTAAATCTATGTAAAAAAAGAAAAGAGAATATCTTTATGGAACGGAGGGAGTATTATCTTTCCGTTGTTAAATAGTTAGTAAACTTTAATGCATTATTATTATCTTTCATCAAAAGATTTTTATTACACATAACCTACACCTATAGGCCATAGGTATGTACTAGCTCTTTCCTACAAAATTTATATTCTTTTTTCATCCGTAAGTATTTGGCAACTTAGATTTTAATATATTTTGATTATAACATGTCACACGGTATCATTTTATTGGTTTTACTTTTTTTAAAAAGTCAAAAAATAAAAGTCAAGCAACAATTTTTTTTTTACTTTTTACAAAAAAAACCAATAAAATGATGACACGTAACATATTATAATTTAGATTATACGTAAATACTACATCCATCTCAAATGCATAGTCTACTTAATTTTTTTACAAAAATTAAGAAATATATATTGGAAATGTTCACTTTTGTGATTCATATTACTAATATATCCCTATTTAATGAGTATAATAATTCAAAATTGGGTAGTTATAACTAAATTATTAAATAGGGATCAATGAGTAAAATCATATAAATTAGACTTTTCAATAAGGAAATGGGACTATACATTTGAGACATTTCCCAAATAAAAAGTGGATCATCTATTTAGAATAAACGAAATAAAATTATTAAAGTAGAATGATTAATACATAAAAGAATAATGCTATTTATCTAGATTGGAGACCGGTCTTTAATCTAGTTGTCATTTCTTTATTGGCTCTTGAATAAATTAATGCTCTACATATTTATGCATATCTACACATCCCCCAATGTATTCATCCCCTCATATAGTGCTACCAACTAGACTGAAAATTAGTTTCTAATCTAGATAAATAGTATTACTCTAAATAAAATGGTATAGTTGAAAATTAATCTTAAATTTGCTTTTCTAATACCTTGAATGAACTGTCAAGACCTTTATAGTCTAGTGACATCCTTATTAGCTATTTGCACCTTTGGTCAAATGTTTGATTCCCCTCCCCTACAATCCTTTCTTAATGTTTAAAAAAAAAACAAAAACCAAAAAAAAAAAAAAAAAAAAAACTTACTGAACTTTTAAATTTTTGAGAATGAAAATTTTCAAAAACCTCCTAAAATTTTAGTTAAAAAACTTCTCACCCGTGTGGCGTGCATAGATGCAATATAATGCATGCCATATAGGTGCGGAGTTTTTGAAAGAGAGTCTTTATGTAGAAATAGGAATTACGTTATTTTTGTGAGAAGGAGGTAGTACATTAGCAACCTACGAGTGTGGGATATAATACTCCATTCGTCCTAATTATTTGGTTCACTTTACTTTTTCACAAGAATTAAAAATGCTGTTGAGAATTCTTCCAAAAAAAAAAGAAAAAAGAAAACGTTGTTGAGAAAGTAAATTTTGTGAATCCAATTCTTAACTTAATTTAATGATTAATTTTTGAATTATTAATAGTATTATAACACTTAAGGAGACGGTGTAAAGCAAACTCTTTGAAATAGAAATAAAACTACATAATCAGGACATACCAAAAAAAAAAAACTTGACTATATAAATGAGACATACGACTAAAATTTTCGACTCTTTCATCGCTGCTCCCTCTTTCTCTATCCAACGCCTACATGTGAGTTATTGATTGATTTGAAGCACTGAGTTCGATGCTCCTTGAGCACTAAATGTTTTCTCTAAGTAAGGAATACTTATTTATTAACAAAAGATGCGAGTAAATGCTTGTCATTCTTTATATCATTAGTAATTAATAAACAACGGCGTGCGTTACACGTGGTATTATAACAACTAGTTTTCACCCATACATTACACGGTCAGATTTTGGGAACAAAGTATATAATGCAATGTAATGAAATTTAAAAATTAGAAAAAATTAATAAACAAAGCACCACTTTATATAGGAAAAATAATTATTTTATGGAGATAATTACAAATTTTGAAAAATCTCTTTATACAAAATATATGTTGTTTCATTAGTTGGCTACCCTCTTTTTTGCATATAAGTATCTTTAGATCGATACAATACATAACTCTAGACACTGCTAGGAAAAATTAACCATGATTGAACACGGCATTTTTAAGAATAGAACGTATAATAAACTAGGAAGAAGATTGACTCTTATTGATGGTCATTGCATAAGACACAACCAACGGAAATTATTTTTGTTAGAACTTGAAAGGAAATATCACAATGAAGTCAATGACATCCCTAGGGATAATAACTCTGTCTCTAACATTGCTTCCCAACAAAATTTTGGCTTCTAGACATGATCCCCAAGCTTTGTAACGATTAACTTTGTTCCATTACACAATCCTGTAATAGGGTCAATTGTTTCTCAGCAACATCATGAGCACCAATCTTTAATGTCAACTCATGGCTAGATACACCTAAACACTTGATATTGTTTAAAAATTCAATAAAGTGAATAACTTCGAAACATCTACATTTCTCTATCCAGAACAAATTATTCGAACTCAAATAAACCCCTTCCCTCAATCTGATTGATCTTATCCTTGTCTCATTTATGGTTTTGCACTACATCAAGTGTTAGGGTAAGTATAACTCTCCCTCACAAATATGACACATTATCGGAGCTGCAAAAACATAAAGCGCCATAACCTTAAATACACAACTTTCTAATTCTTCCACCACAATGCTAGTGGTTAAAGATGAGAAGATCGTGTACCAGTATCTTCGAAACTGTCTTCAAAATACAACCTTAGTTATAAAATACTCAATTGGGCATCATTGTCCAAACATATTTTTCAAAATAGCCAATTATACTGTTATTCACACAAATGAACAGTCTGGCTAAGGAAACACATCGGGCTCCGAGTTCAGAGCCTGATCTTTAATCACACGCCGCCATGTGGCCTGTGTCAGGTGAGATGGTGGTGTGTGAT
>CAVNYN010238595.1:0-23080 GCA_963692815.1 Nyctanthes arbor-tristis | reverse complement strand
GGGGGGGGGGGGGGGGGGGGCTACAAAAAATGTTAACAGGGAGTGGCCGATCCGCCACAAATTTGCTCCGTTGCCATCACTACTAATGGCACCCCAACAATGCGTAATGTCATATGCAGAGGCACTACCCCTATGAGCTTGCCCAAATTCTAACCAGTATCACCAAAAAACTCACAAACTCTGACTGTGGAATGAATATGAGAGGGCAATTGCAATACAAGTGAAGTGTCTCTTATCCAGCAGTCATGCCAAAAAAAAATATCTAACCCCTACTAAGCTGCCAAAAAAATGAGGCTTAGCCTGAGAATATAGAGCCAGAAGTCTACTCTAACCACAAGAGGCTAAATAAGACGGCTGAATCTTTAAAGGATGATGTTCCCTGCAATATTTACTTAGTAAAAACTAAGCCTAAAGAGAATCCTGAGACCGAAACCTCCACTAGAGCTTTAAAGAGAAAACATCAACAATATCATGTAATCTCCAGTCCCCCTTCCTCAGGAGGCCGACACAACTCGTTCCACCATTTCCAACTAATTTGAGGTTGCAAAGTAATATTCAAGAATTTCGACTTCTCTATTTTACTGGGAAAATTAATGTAAGTAGTTTTTAATATCTTCTTAAAATTTATGTTTTACTTGTAAATCCCGCAAATACATAGAAGGAGGATTATTTAGATACCACATATTATTTTTTGGTGTGACATTTTTAATTGCATGAAAGATCCTTGACTCTAATTCATTGTCATGCTTATAATCTCAATTTTTATCTCATTCTTATCCTTAACATTTCATTATTTAGTGCATTTTCAGCCGTCACCAGTCTATTAGAAGAGGTTAGACAGGTTTCCAAAAAAAAAAAAAGACGAGGTTAGACAGATTTATCCATGTCACATTTTTAATAACAAATTATGAATAATAAATAGAAATATACAATATATATTATATTTCATGAACATAGCTAGATAATTATAAGTCAAATCTTGAGGGGTCCAAATGGTCATTAATTAGGTGGAGTCTAAGCTAGAGTACTCTATTCTTTTGATGAATATTTTGAATGTTCATTATTATGTACCAGCCCTAATATTTTTTCTCAATTGGCTTTCACAACCTGTAGGAGGTTTTTCGTACACATAACAATTGACGATTTTGATGATTTATATATAGATTTTTGGAACGGAGAAGATTCAGATTGATCTCAAAGGGATAACGCCCTTCAAGGCCAATAAGTCTCGTGTGTTTCATAGGCGCCCTCCCTTATATAGCATTGCCTTGATATTTTTGGTAACATCATCTTGATATTTTTGGTAACACTCATCTTGATATATTTTTTTGTAACACTCTAGCACTTGATTAAAATATCACCTACAACTTAATCGTCAATTAATATTATTATAAAATAATAATTAACGAGGTATTATTTAGGTAAAGAAGCTTGTTAACCTTATTGGAATTAGATTAAACAAATTCACCACTAATATAATGGATATGATCACTCTAATGCAAATGATGTTGCTTTTGTATTTTATTTTATTTGTTTATTTATTTATTTATTTATCTTCTTTGTTCTTAATGGAAATCTATTTTCTTCACTTTAAATATATAAATAGAATTTAAAGTTATAGATTGTTTTCTAGACATAATTTTAAAGAGATATATGAACGAATAATTTCTTTAGTATAGAGGAAGGTAGTATGATTGTGAACTATTGGCAACAAAACATAGGTTGCTCATTCTGGTCTTGATTCATGAAGTTCTTGTTCTAGAAAATTTTGACCAACTAGTGAAAGAAAATAAAAGTAATCTAATAATTTTTTATTCTCTAGAGATGATACTCTTTGTATTTGCTAACATCTCATAGTACTTTCTAAAAAGTTAAAAAGTTACATAATCATAATACGTCTTTGATCATTAAAAACTTCTTTATTTTATACTCAAACACTAGATGTCAATGTTGTGCCCACTCGATGTAACTACACACACATCAAGTTGAGCACAACTACACCGTTGTTTATGCCGACATATAAGTTCTAATATCTTAACTCTTAATACTTTTCAACTTCAGTTGTATGACTCTTTATTTGCTAGAGGCTAGCGCTATATATGAAATCAGAAGCTCCCATGTAAAGGCATGTTTTTTTTAGCTGCATCCCACGTCTATACTTGAAATTTGGTTCAGTCTCCAGTCATGTTAGGTTGATATATATTCCTCTTCGTACCATGCATGCCTTATTTCTACTTACTACACTTATTTTAAGAGTGTTAACTTCCAACTATTGCATTCTTATCATATTATATATCATCATAGACATTTGGTAGTTATACTTTTCAAATCTCGATAATATAACTCTAGAATATTATAATCAATCATATAATTCTTCTAAAACACGAGATATATCCAATACAACCAGAATAATTTCTTTTTTCATCTTTAGTGAATATTTTTAACATTAAACAAAAATAACAACAATATCCTTAATTCAAGCATAACACGCATATGATATTGATATGTTGAAGTGGTAATGTCACACAACAAATTAATTGATGATCCTCCTCACATGGTCATGCGTTTATTGGATATGGATAGCCATGAATAGTAATGAATGCCTTTAAAAAAATACAAGGTGGTCAACATGTTGGCGGTGATAAAAAAGTGTCAACAGACAGGACATTCTACTAATAGATGAAAATTACATATTCCACCCCCTAACTTTGTTTGTTTGCCAATGTTTACCCCACATTTACTTTGTGTATACTCCAATAATGTATGAGAAGTGCTTTGAATTATAAAATACATTGCATTAGGAAGTGAGCATCTAAAACATGCAAATGAAGAATGGAAGATGATGTTCCTTTATCACTTATAGAGGGACCATCATAATTGAGCTTTATGTACAGTTTCAATCACTAATATAAAGTTTTTCTATCGACTTGTCCGTTTCAAAATAGGACAAGGCAACTAGCAACTTATGGAAACTGTAGTCGAGAACATAGGGCGCAAACCAAATTGCAACAAAACTAATGACTCAAATATATAATAAAACGAAATGAGATTGAAGCATATGAAAATTGTTGTTGATAATTCTTTTTAAGTGTTTTAGACTCCGTACAATCTCATAGAATGGCTCTTGAGCCCTGTCTTCATTTTCTTTCAATCTTGAAACTAAAATAAAATGACTGAAAAGGAGTGAGGATCTTGTATAGTACATGAAGGTTTCATGAAATGTGTAAATATGATTGTTTCGACCTATATTTTAAAATAGAAATTTGTCAGACTAATATTATTCATATTCATATTGTTTATGACATTTACTATATATAATAAAGAAACTTTAATTTCACAATTTTTTTTGCTCACTTTACTTCCTTTTTAATGTAGAAATAGAATGCTAAATATGAGAATCATATATAGCACACAAACCACAATTTTTATTTTTACTCATTTCACTTCTTTTCAAAAATAGCAACAGAATGCTAAGAAGAATTGGATATTTAAAAAAAATGCATCAACGTTAATTATTGTAGCTAGGTAAATGAAATATTAGAAGACTATTGTAGGTATATATATATATATATATAGAAACCTAGGGTTTCTTGTTTGTAGTCATCTTTGTGACATCTCACATATAAGCAGTATTGTCCAACAAAGCTTGCAGAAAAGTGCCAACTTTTTTAGATTTTTTTAAAATTTCGTTAAAGAAGTTAACTACTTTCAACAACTAGACAAGTTTAGACATATTTTAATTAGTATTGAGAATGATCTAGAGCCAGTCGGTGCCTCGTTTTTGTTCAATTCAGATAAACCAATTTGTGTGTTTTCACTGTCATAGGGTGATTTATTATTCATTTTTGTATGACACTTTTGCAGTTATCTTTCTGATTCTCTATTTCGTTATGTAATGTGCATTGTAACTACTAGGGTTTTGTACCTTGTCTAAAGTCGAAATGAATAAAATCAATTTTCTTACATATAAATTCTGTTTTTAACTTATTATTACTATGATAAATGTTGTCAACCTGAAACAATTGTGTATGAAGTGTGTAAAGATGGATTTGTTGATGTTTCCTTGAGATTCTCATGTCTAAAAATAGTATAAAACATAAATAACATGGGCACAACCTTAGTGGCACTCTGTGTGTAAGCATTGACTCAGAAAAGTTAAGGTTTAGAGTGGTGGACATCTTATGCCCTTGGAATTCAATAGTCTGAACAAGATTAAAAAAGAAAGACGTGTAAAATATTGAGTCGGACCTACTTTATTATATATTTATTCAGAGAATATATCATTGGTTTTGGGGACCTCATTTATCATCCACATTTGTCCATAATATTATAAGTTGAGAGCTCATACCAATAGAATTGAAGGGAAAAGGGGAAAACTTTGGACCAATCTCTACAGCTCCACGTATGTGTTTTGTATCATTATTGTGGCATTTTATATTAATTTAAACCAACATGATTGATAAAAATAGTATCTAGATTCCAAAATAGTCTTTCATCAACTATAAAAACTATTCTATTGGAATAAATAAATAAATAAATAATCGGGCCGACATCCTTGGAAACACTTTTTTTCCTCCCTTTTTATGTTGGAGTTAATTTCACGAATTGTCTTTAATCTTTGAGTTAAAAATCAGTTGGGTCTCTAATTTTTTTTCTGACCTCTTGGGTCCTAATCTTTCATAAATTCACACAATATGTCATTTTTGACTGATTCTGTCAAAATTACCGTTAACTTTTCAATAAAATTACCTTATACCCCTTAACTTTTTAATTTTAAAAACAAAAAATTTAAAAACATTAAAAAATTAAAAAATAAGAAAACATCTACCTCATCCCAGCCCTCCCCTCTCAAGAATTACCGCCGGAAAAGGGGGTGATTCACCCCCCTCACCAACAAAATTTTTCCGACAGCAAAACCAGCGACTAAAATGGGGGATGAATCGCCCTACCTTCTGCTGAAAACGTTAGTATTTTGCTATCGGAAATGGGGGGATTCACCTCCAAAAAAATGCTTCTAGAAATAGCAGTAGTCTACTACCGTTTCTGACAGCAAATGGGGTGGATTCACCCCCTTCTCTCAAAATGTTGTCGTTTCCGGTAGAAGGTGGAGGGATTCGCCCCGCTTTTTCGACCACCGGATGATGTGGGTGTTGTCCTTTTTTATTTTTAATATTTTTAACGAAATCAGTTAAAAAAGACATATTGTATGAAATTATAAAAGGTTGGAGACCCAGGAGGTCGAAAAAATTGGAGACCCAGTCAATTCTTAACTCAAAGATTAGAGATGATTTTTGAAATTAACCCTTCGTGTAACCACTTCGTATAAAAGTTTGAGGAGCAAAGGGATATGATAACAATACGAAACATCATTATCAAACGTCGTTTTTTCTCGTTTCAACTTTTTAATATTGAATTAATAATGAAATCCCAAAAATAAAAAAAATAGTCCCCATGACACGTCGTAATTGGCTAGTTAAGAAATCCAAATATTGGGAAGTAGCCAATGAAGGGTTGCCAAAGACATAGTTGATTTGCATGAGAATTGACTAATGAAATTTCACAAACTTTGATAAACCTCACAATAATTATAGATGATTCTTCCTGTTTTGGACAGTCATTATCTAGATCGGAAGAGCATTAATTCTTACTCCAATTATCGGAGACCTTAGAAATACTCTGTCTGAATCTTCACTGCAGCATGACATTTTTTACCTTAGCATCAACAAGACATTGGCTCATTTACAATGATCCAATCTGCTATAAAATCCTCAGTATTATTTTGACGGTTCATATTATCAACGAGTCACTTTATCTAAAAGTTTAAACATGAAACTTCTCGACCCCACCCCACCACAAACTTTGCCAAGAGGAAAAAACAGAGTAAATAGACAATTTTGAGACATTGTTTGTCTGTAAATATATATTTTGATGAGATTCACATAATATGTATGTGAAAGAATAAGCAGAAACCAGCTGAGCTTCCTTTTCTACCTATAACCAAAAGCTACAAGCTGGTTCCCTAAAACCTTTCACATAAACTGAAAAAATACAAAAAGAAAAAATAACACCCTCACTCAATGCATATGAAAAGAGGGAGATCTAAAACAGCAGGAGATTCCGGGGTTGTATCGCGAACCATCCCTCTGGTAAATCTCTGCTAGTGAAAATCGACATGAACACGAGCTCGATTAGGCTTGATTTGCCAAGTCCTTGGCACTTATGAATGTGCCATGGAAACCATAGGGAACTCTTGATGAAAGCTTGACAGTAGCCTCCAATGTCATAGTCATGGCATTAACAATTTGTAATTCTGATTTCCATGCCTTTTCATCGTGGACGAAGGCCAGAATGTATCCTTCATCTTCTGCCTCACAGTTAGGATCTCTAGGGACGAAAAAGGGCTCGCCCCCATATTTTTGGTCGCCATAGAAAAACTTGTTCACTTCACCAGTGAAGAGATCAACCTTTGCAAAACCAGAGACTTTAGGCCATGGCTCTGCAATGGCAAGATATGCGTAACGGGTTTTTCTCCCGAGCTTGTTTCGGTTCACCATTCCTGCCTCTAAGTTCACTTGATCCTTCTCAGACATTATAGGCCTTCTGGTTGATTTTCCGGTCTTCAAATTCAGTCGAATTTCTGATAAAACACTCTTCAATCCTTCATCACATTCATTGAAAATGGAATCAGGTGGAGTCATACATGATCCGATCACCACAATTTCATCAGTTTCTGGCTCTTCCCATGCATTCCAGAGGTGGAAACAGAAGCAATCAGGCACTTCCACCCACTTGATCCCAGAAGCATCCTTTGCATGCTTATCCAACACCCCGAATCTCGAAACCTTCTCCTTATCGTAAACCACCGGAGATCCGCCCCTGATCATTTCTGACATCTTGAACACCACCTGCTGATCAGGGACAATCACAAACCTCTCTGTAATTGCAAAATCATGCATCATGGTTGGCTCGGAGACTGGGATTTCAACATCGTCAGATTTCTCCCCATTTTTTGAAAATCTGAAGTACTTGAGGTAAGGCTTCTGAATCACATCGTAGCTTAGAGCAAAGAGTTCACCCGAAACAGGGTCGATCTTGGGGTGAGCAATCATGGTGGATTTCAGCTGGCCGTCAAAATTGTATCGTTCCACGGTTTTCAGGTCGCCGGAGGGAGTCACTCGGACGTGGTAAGGCAAGTCATCTTCCGACATGGCTATTAAACGGTTGTTGAAATAGGCTAACCCGGCGTTGGCAACTCCAGTGCCCTGGCTATGATCGACGAGCCCAAACATTCCCCGAGCATAGAAAAGCATCAATCTCGCGATCCCCGTGTGGCCATGTAATTCCCCAATGGCTTTTGGGAAAACAGGGCGCCCCAGTTTCCTTTCCTGGACCAATCTCTGGGTTTCAGTGAACCGACAGGCGTAACTCGCAGAGCCATTCTCGAATTTCACGGCGTGGATCATTCCATCTCCGTCGAAGAAGTGATGACCCGCGACGGGCTCGAAGAGAGGATTAGCGCCGTTCCTGACGTAGACCCCTTGAATGGAATCCGGGATTGTTCCATCCACCTGAAGCCTCTGCCGGACCGTCTGTTCCGGCACCGGAGAGAAATTCCCAGCAATCTGAACTCTGGGGTCGGCGGTTTTTGGCAAAGGGTGCTCCAATTCGTGGACGGTGAGAGCATTCTCAACGGCGTCCAACGCCAGTGCGGCCGCTTTCTGAATGAAATTCCAGTGGGGCTTGGCACCGCCGGAATTGGAATTCTCCTTTTTAACAACAGTGTTGGGAGGAGGAGTGGCCGGAGTGTTACTCGGAACTGTAAGAGTTTGTTGTTTTGGGAAATGGAGAATTGTGGGAGTTTGCAAAGAACAGTTCAATTTCCCATTACTGTACCGTCTACTGGACTGAACACAAGAAGAACCCGAAGGTGTGACAGCAGCCATGGCTACCCAATATTGATCAAACTGAGGAAAAAAGCTGAAATTTTGGAAGCTTTTGCAGTAGTGTAGAAAGTATGATGATTCCGAGAATAGTGAGAGAAAGGAAAGAAGAATTTGTAGTGGGCGGAGGTGGGGTGATGAGAGAGAGTGAGAGTGTGGTGGAGTTTATATAGAGGGGAAATGTGGAGGAGGTGCACCGGTAATATGTAGGAGAAGACCACGTGTTGGATTTAGGGAAAAGGGAAGAAATAAACGAGGAGGAGGTGGTGGTGGAAACCGGGTCCGACCCGACCGGACTTTTCTTCTTCCATATTTCGACAGGACGGCTTCCCTCTTCCCCTCGGCCTTTTCTTCAATTTAAATTTAGTTTTATTTATTTATTTTCCTTTTCAACAGTTCAGTTTATGAATAATATAAACGGGTGAAGGAAAATATTATTTATAGAGAAGTTTTTATAATTTTTTCTAATAAAATTGGCTAATGTTACTCTTGTGTATTGTGTGTGACTGTCGAAAAAATAATTTAGAAATAAGCTGATGAATTTATCTCATTTTGTAAAAGATTTAATTAAAACTTCTTTACACAGCAAGACTTGTGATATATGAATAATTTGAGGAGTTTCAATCTGAAATCTACTTTAGGGTGCTTTGTTTTACTTAAGCAATTAAAATTTTTTGCTAAAGGTGTGTTTAACTATCAATATTTTCCGTTGAAAACAATCTTTTTCAACGCGAGCTTCTATATTTATAATGTTTATTGATATCTTTTTCTGTAAAATTTTTTTTTTCAACTTGATTTTTTATCAGATGCCACATCTTCCTCAAAAATAAAGAACGGGGGTGCATTTTTTCCCTAGGCAATTCGAACTTCATAATACGAATTATACTTTTAGTTAAACACGATATATGAAATGAAACGTATTTTGTATGGGCTTCAATTACTGATAATTTAGTTATTAAGAAAATATTTTGTTTTAAGGAAAATTCTATACTTACAATCAAACGCGGCTTAATGAAAGTTTAAAAATAACAAAAAGAAAAGGAAAAACAAAAATGAAAGTGAAAATGGGTACTGATAATTTCTTTTAAGCAATTGAAAATTGGACTTCATTTACTAAAATTCCTATCTATGGAAAATAACTCCCAATACTTAATGCATCACGAATCTTTGTAGATTTTATGTTTGTCATATATGCTCTTCCGATCTAGTTTGCTTGCAATTCTCCTTTTTGATTTGGTAAATGATGAATGAACGAACGGGTATGAAAAATCGGTGGTCCGAATTGTATTAGTAGAAGTTCAAAGTATAAAGGTCATATTCACATTTTCCATAAGAGTGAAATGAATAATTCTGAACTTATATGATATTTAAATTATTATTAGTGAAAATAGATAATACTCATCTCGAAACATATTTAACACGCAACTAAACATCAATAATCGAGAGATAATTGAAGATTGTCTAATGCACAAGAAAATACTAAAAATAAAATGGGGTGATTAGTGGGAAAAGTCAGGTTAAGGTAGTTAAACTTCGTTATAATAAACACAATTTTGTAATCTTTTCAAAAATAAAAAAGAAAAACTTTAGGAAAAGTTGGGTGGGATATTGTATTTATTTACCTTTTTTTTTTCCTTTATTATAATTGATTGGTTCATTTTGTATTTGTCTAAAGCTCCGCGTTTTGGCCCGTAACAAAGTGGACTGCCCCAACACGTGGCAGTCAAATTGAGGAAGTTAACCTAAATATGGTCACATCCAAGGTGCAACACGGTTGTCCCTACAAACACACTACTTTTTTATCCGGTTTCCCGTTTGTAAACTTTCCCAATGTACGACTCTTATAATTTCTAAAGAAAAAGTCTAGTTGTACAGAAATTGTCAAACAAATTTGGGTTTACAGCCTCGGTATAATCATGATAGTTTATGTTTAAATGAGTGTGTGTAAAAAAGTTTTTGTAAGTATTTTTTATACATGTATCATGGTTGAATGATGTTTTCTAGTGTAACACATTAAGCTCTGAGTTTAGAGCCCAATCTCCAATCAAAAGACACCAACTCACCAGTGTGGATGCTCTTGATTGGAGGTCCGGAGCCCAATCTTTTTATTAGTTGGATCTAATTATCATATATATTTTACGGTTACGAATGAAGAATGATCATTAGCTCAACAATTGATGAAAAATAAACATGTCTATCATTAACAACAGATTGCTACGTGAAGACATATTTTAAGTTTAAAATTTTTACCACTTCATAGATATATCAGTATATCTATATTCATAAGTTAACATGTTAAACTTTCCTATATCAAGTGAACGAGTATGTAGTAGGGCTTTTAGAGCAGCCAACATACTTGTTGTCTAGGCACATCAAAATGTACTGAATTTTCACTCACCGAAATCTTTTTTGATAAGATGGGAGATGCGGTGGTGGTTCTGTCACGTCTCTTATTGTCTTATGTAATTATCTGTTTTTCAATATCTAGACTTATTCAAATGATACTTTTATTTTAATGGTAAAAGAGAAATCTTAATGTTTTTTTTACCTATTGATCGAGATAAAGATAGAAAATGCGTAAACCCTCCTAGGACGCGGGAAATTCTTGAACCTTTACCACTACTAACTCAATTTATTTTAATCCCTTTGTTGGCCACTCCCAATTGCACAAAAAATTGATATTGGGCACTATAGTGATTGTTAATTAATTATTACTTGTACGTAAATAAGTAACTAACTACCAATTAAATGCTGGTTCATATATAGCCGCAACACATTAATTAATTAATTTCATTTTGTTAAAAAAAATATTTTATATACAAAAATTAATTTATTATTATTTATTAAACAACAACACATGTTATAATAATAGCATGCTAATCTGTTAGTGTTGTTCTTTTCATCAGCAACAAATCACTTTGTATTAACAATTTCTCCCTTCAAAACAAGAATGCTGCTCTGTTCACATTGTCATTTTTCAACAACAATATCACTTTCCTATAGATCTATTGTCCAAGTTAGGTCAATTATTAGCACTCTCTATGATCCTCGACTTCAACGTGCGTCTTCTATTCCAGGCCCTATATGCATCTCAATCATCATAAACAGCAAGGTTGAAATAACATGTGTCTAACTGTTCAGAAAATAATATACACACACACTATGTACGAACTATATATATAGTATTAAACTTGAGTGATATATAGCGTGCTCGTCTAATCATGTTTAGTGTGTATCGAAAGTGATATTAGACATTAATTACTACAAATCATAGGCTAACAACCATATCTTGGCTCACAATTTACTTTTGGTGAATGATAAAAAATTCATGTATGGTTTTCTTAATGTCATGGATGACTCTAACCAAGAGGAAAAGGGCTCATATAATAATATATTTGGTAGAGCATATAAATAAATTAAATTAAATTAAATTAATTAAAAGAGTGATTTGATAGAGATGATCTTTTTCATATCTGCTGCCTGCCATATCTAACCTCTTATATAAAACTCCACATTCTTAAACTAAATAATCTACGTGTTCCCTTTTGACAAGGTTTCGTTTTGTTGTCATTCTCCATTGCAAATTACTTATTTAATTTTTTTTTATTATTCAACTTTTTTAATTTATTTATTGGTTGGAGGATAATTGGGAGAATTTTTTATTTTCTTATTATGAGTCCTAATAATAATTGCCCTTTTTTAATTAAAATAATTGTGGAAGTAGTTGATGATTACATGGTTGATTAACGTCTCGTTTCGCGAGGAATCTATGAATTAAATAAATCGAGTGCGACTTAAGTTGCGCATTCCATGAAAATAAAAACAAACAGGGTCATTTTTTTCCCTAAACCTATAAAATAAAATAAAATAATGTGTTACTATGAATTGATAAAGATTAAAACATCATCAGAGACTGAGATGCTATATAAAACAAGAGCGAGTCCCATGTAGATAAAAAATTGTGTCTCACATCAGTAATGTGGTAAAATAAGCTGTCCTTATGGTGTCGAAAACAAAATAGATGAATCATAGTCAATGCTAGCTCGTTTGTTTATGGGATAAGGCTGAGGTACTGGGATCTCATGTTGGATTCCCCCATATAGGGTATTTTCTATATTTATTTGTAGTATGTGTTACATCTATATGGGGGTTTGTACTGTCGATTTTTTTTTTTGCACTGTATTTCAGTAGGACATATATTTTTTGGGGGAAAAAATGATGAATCATAACCTGTATATCTATTCTTTTACTTTTTATTTTACCCTTTTTATTGTTAATGTTGTCTTATCTTACTAACGAAATTATCTTTATGCGACTAATAATTAGGAGGTAAAAATTACCTAATTAATCATTGGCAATGACAAGCCCCAAGTAGTTGTTTAAAGATCTACCCATGTTACATATGCATGTTAGCACATGCCTAACCATCATCACTAATTCCTTATCTTAGATATGATCTTCAATATATTCTACATTCGACCAAACTAGTGCTACAACTAGACAATATTGTTTAGTATTCTCAATAACTTGACATTATAATTAACTAACTTAACATTAATATAATAATTATTCTAGACAAGGGATTTTGAACCATCTAATGTAAAATATTATTCACTAATGATTCTCCTAATTAACCGTTCTAATTAGCTGATTAATGCATCTTCTCATTGGGATGCATGCAATTCGCGTGATTATCTTGAAAGTTATATAATTAATGTGTTCATGTATCAACCATAAGAACTTATAAATTAAATATACAATATCAGTCTTGTAAAGGAATTAATTATGGTGGAACTTAAAAGAAATAAGTTACAGTGATCAAACAAGCAATTAGATTTTAAAAGATTCAAGTTCGTAGTTTCAACAGTTCATGATCTTGTTGGCGCATATTATATGAGTTTAAATTACTTTTCTTAATAAGAATACGTCTGAGAAATTATATTTATCTTGCTTTAGTTTTAAACTATATATATAATTAATAGCTAAATTAGTTAATATAATTAATTACATTAATCAACCGACATTACATATAAAATCTACCGACATTAACAGAAAAAACTACTAATTAGTGTAAGAGGTAAGGAACCTCAAGTCCTCAACCCCATGTAAAGGGATCATTAAGTTACTAACTAATATGTAAATTTAAAGGCAGGCTACAGGCTTCAAGAAAACAGTGGATGCATTCTAATTCTAATTAATTAGAACTTTCATATGAAGAAAAGAGAGTCCATTAGTACTTGAACAAACTTGTTTATATATTGTCACTTGACATTATTTCATTGATTTTACAGTTTTTTTTCAAAAAATTAAAAAATAAAAGTTAGACGGCTGTTTTTAACTTTAAAAAAAAAAAAAACCAATGAAATAGTGCCACGTGTTGATTTATAAACACGTTAACCCATTTATATATAAACAATTGGATTAGAGGTCAACAATGAAGATTATATTACTAATTTTCAATGATTTAAATTCTCTTAGGTTAATTTAGTAACACTTGGGGATCAAGGGGTTGATTTAGTGGTTAGTAAGGGAGTTTCTGAGTTCAAATCTCATGTGCCCCTCTCTTCCGCCTCTTTTGTATTAAAAAGAAAAAAGGGGAGAATAGTACCACTTGTTATCTGATCAATGTCCAAAGTTAATTTTAAGTCTTAAATGGACATTTTGAAACACCAAACACAAGTAACAACATAGCAAAGTTGATGAAAGAAATTCAACCCTATTTTCGGTTAATGAGATTGCACTTATAATATTAACTGGATAGTAATTGACAATCATGTCATATATGAGGTTAGCTCTATATGTTGATAGCTCATCACATCACTTTGATTTCGTTTATGTTGGCTTTGCGAATCCAACACTAGCATCGGATCCATGCCAGGGGACAAAGCCAATAGGTAGACCTAAGCGCTTTGATCATTTAACTAGTTCAACTTTTTTTCTTTTTTGTAAGTACTATTTGAGGATGATACAGGTAGAAATGGTAACTCGAACTCAGATCAAATAGCCTGTAAAAGGACACCTTTAGAACAATCCCTCTTGGTCATTTAACTGGTTTGACTTCCAAGTTCCAACTCAACTACTCCTTATCAACAATGTTATAATATCAACTCGAGCAATTATGTATCCGATAAACAGACAAATAAACATGAATTCAATCCTTGTAATCCATCAAATTTTGAAAAATCAACTACAAGGGTTTTCGATAAAAAAATTGAATACGACCTGCACTGGTCTAGCGTGAATGTGACCACTCTCCAAAAATGACGCTTCTATTCATACTTTATTATCTAGCAATCCACATAGAGATAGGGCTATTTTCATGGCCCATCTTGGAGAGGGAATATCTGAGAGAAGGCACATGCAGCAGATGGTGCCATTAACAACAGGAAATCAGAATGTGAGGCAGTACTTGTTGGATATTTCAGCATTTTGGCTTGTGGGGTCTTTCTTAATTTCAAACTTACTTGAAAATGAAGACAAATTAAGGGTTGCAGTTAAAAACAAAATTAAAAGTTCGTAACTACGTGATTCATATCACGTTGAACCACTCATTTTAGTACCTAATCTCAAGAGCAAAACGCTCTACCGAACATACGCACTGACTGTGCATGAATTTATAGGGCATGATGCCAGTGCAGGGGAAATTGGGATACACCTACACACGCGAAAATTTCAGTAATAATGATTTGTGCTTTACTAGTGTTACAATGTTCTGAAGCTATATATAGTTGACTTTATCGAGTAATGATATACATCCCTACTAGTTTACCAGTGGTTTTACCGGTTGACAAATTTACCCTTAAAAATCTAAATCTTAAATAATTCAAGTATCTTAATTGACAGTTTTATCCTTTAACTTCCTTTTATAATTTTTATCAACTGGTAAACTACCCGGTGAATAAACAGGGATGTTTATCATTATTCTTATCCATTACATGTTCCATTTTATTTTCGTTGGAAAGTTTAATGAATATCAACCAACACGAGACACGTTGATGGAACTTTCTTTTTTGCATTTGGTAGTTCACAACAAGCTATTATGAATGGCATTATCTTTTGGAATTTTATTGGACAATTTGACTCCAATAGATTGTGAGTCATGAATGCCACGTATGGGAATGTCAAGAAATGTGACAAATAATGCAAAAAATGTTCAATTATTTGACTGCTGAGATAAAAACATGCTTTCATGAGATGGGACTTTTTCTGGAAAATTATTGTCCAATTTGGTCTTGTCATGGCAAGTCCACAACATCATGACATTATTACCAATATGCCACTTGGAGTTCCAACATTATTGCTACTGGCA
Source organism: Nyctanthes arbor-tristis (assembly GCA_963692815.1). Classification (NCBI taxonomy): domain Eukaryota; kingdom Viridiplantae; phylum Streptophyta; class Magnoliopsida; order Lamiales; family Oleaceae; genus Nyctanthes; species Nyctanthes arbor-tristis. The sequence goes on along the minus strand of CAVNYN010238595.1, from coordinate 7,831 downwards.
CTCCCGCTTGCTTCTTTTTGGCTTTCAACTCACTAATAAGAGAGCCCTCTCTATATGTATATTGTCATGTCAACACAAAAGTCTTTATTTACTGGACGGTCGAAAAGGTTTTTTTTAAAAAGAAAAAAAAAATCTATCATTGATAATTGCAGATAAAGGTCTTTAAAAAGTTTAGAATCGTTCTTAGAAAACGGATGGAGTTGTCTTCGAGTTAATATAGGTTTAAGCATAGTTGCTTTAGGTCACTGAAAGGCCTTGTACTATTTTAATTATCTTATAATTGATTCTTAGTTTTCAATTACACATTTCTTTCAGAATGATCACTTTTCACGAACTAATTCTTAAAAAATCAAAATCATACATCGTCTTATAAGTTACTACAATTGGCAATAATTTCTTTGATTATCATATCGGCGCCACATACCATATCTTCTCACATAGAATATTAGAAATGATTACTTTGTTCACAGTGAACATTTGTTAACGTGTCATTTGCATAGAATATCATTTAGGGTCCGTTTGGCATTGATTATAAATCAAATGGTTTATAAAACATTTTGAATTTTAAATTCTTGAGACACTTGTCAAATTTTCTCATTGACACCTCCCTTAAAACACATCAAATAACAACTTTTCAAAATTTAACCAATTAGATTAAGCCACATGTCTTCAAAATTTAAATTTTAAAATATATTATAAACCAATCTAATTATAAACGATACCAAACGGACCCTTAAAACCAATCAGGATGATAGAACAGTTAGGTTTAGCAGTCAAAATTTTGAAGGGAAGACCAAATCAAAACCTTCTTTCGGCCCAAATTTGGCGCACTGACAAGCCTTCTTCTTGTCGGTTAATTTGTCTGGGAGGTCCACTAACTTTTGTTTGACCGGTTGTTGTCTGACTTTGGTCAAACACAATTTGACTCTATATATAGATAAATAAAAGAATTATTATTATTACTTTTATATTAGAGTCGACGAGTCGGAATGCAAAATATACATATATAGTATGTCTTATTTATGATAATAATATTGAAATTTGAAAATGACTTAAGAGAAGAAGATAACAAGAGTAGACATAAAGTGGGCACCAATAATCGTTTTCTTCTTCTTTTTTTTTTTAATATATTTTGTTGACGAAACATCCTCTTTTGACTTTGTAATTTGCCAAATTAATAGGACTTTTTAAAAAGTTGGGCTATAATAATCAAGGAATATGGGAAAATGTTATATTATTGAGAGTTAAAGTTTATCCTATTATTCCATTTTGATCATGGAAAAAAGACAAGGACACTTGTTAGCAGCTCCTAGCTAGCTTGCTTCTACTAGACATGGTGTCCCAATTTAAGTTCAAAATAGAATAGAATTGTCCATGCAATAATATGTAATAATTCTATTATCTCATGGATGAATGGGTCCATATCGACCATTTGAAACAATTATAGAACCAGAATCTGGATTTCATGGGTTCATTCCCTACTTTTGACGGCCAAAAATCTCACCAAGGACCCAAATTCTAGTTCCATATGGATCTAAAATTTGATTATTTAACAGTCTTGTTGACGGTGGTAGAGTTAGAACAAAAGTTCAGTAGAGGCATAAGTTAATTGAACAAATAATGCATATGGGTTTTCTCCATTTAATTAATGTCCTTACATATTATCTCCTTCTACCTCCTCTACTCAATTAAAAAAGGAAAAAAAAAAATCAAATGAAAGAATAAAATAAAATAAAATAAAATTCCATTCCCATTGAACCTTTCATTGTGAAGGATGTTAAAATTTTACTCTTGCAAGTAAAACATCAGTGGCCATATATAAGCAGTTTGTAGTACAAATTAGGTCTATATTAAGATCTATCCGAATTTGTTAAAAAATCTATAAAACAAATAATAGTTAAGAATCTGATCATTAGCAGTGCAAGTAGTATGATTCGACTAACATGAAAATCTACAAGTAGAAATCATCAACATTTTATTTTATTTTACTTTTATACAAGCGGATATTGGGGGTGGAATTCAGGGAAGGGCAAGTGTAATTCGAACCCAGAACCTTTTACCTAAAATGTGAGTATCTTGACCACTATAGCACAATTCAAACCACGAAAATCAACATATTAATCTTGTAGTTTCTTAGTAAAGCATATTGTATTTGCATGCAAAATACATATCTTGTTAATCTTGACATCCACCACTGTCAATTTAAGCACCTATGATTAGATGAGCAATGATACAACAAATTGTTTACAAACATGTACATGGTATAGGATTTTGTTAACTCACAGATAACATCACTTTTTCATTAATGGTTATTACATGTGCCACGCGTATTTGTGCAATTTGTTGTATATTTTTGCTGAGAAAAAAAACTCTGATACTCCTGGTCAATTGAAATAGTTGTTTACCATTGATATTGTTAATATTTTGGGATTCCACATTGAAATTCAGGGCTAAAAGACACTGAGATTGTGAGCCATAAAAAATTAATCTTAGAATTTTTTAATTTGACAGCAATCCCACATTTGATTCTTTACCTTCAGACACTAAGATTTCGAGCTATTAAAGAATTAGACCTAAACTTTTTTACTCTAATTTATTAATTAAATTAAAATAAAACAATTAATTAATCGGTCCTAATTATGGTTGAAAGATTGTATTTGTAGACCGAAAAAAGTGGGAACTGATGACATGACATTATCATAGCAACACTGAAGCTGATGTGGTGCTAATGCGGTATTAACATAGTAGTGCAACATCAAATGGAGAATTTTTATCTCCTCCCAACTAATTAAGGGAAGAGATCATTCTTATACAATTCATACATGTAATAATGCATAAAGAACTAATTTTTAGGCATAATATTATCAATCATGTAAAGGATTAAAGAAAGCATTTTCTCTTTGCTAACCTATACATTGATACGATCCAAATTATTATGGAGCCGTGATAGTTTTTATCTTTTCTTTCCTCGTGAATCTCCTTATACCAATTGGAAGCTAACATCCATCAAACAAAAATCCCTCAATGGATAGGTCCAAATTCCCAACAAAGACATTAAAGAACAATTAATAATCCAAAGAACAAAACCCTAATTTGTTTTCTTGTACTATGTTTTCTAATAGAATCTAATAATCAACGGTTCAACGGCGAAAAACTGCCCAACTTCTAATGATACGTTGATTAACTGCCACGTCAAGAATTATAAAGTTCAGAATCTTCCAAATAAAACGACAATCCCACTTGAATAAAACGTCTCCCGGAATTGACATGAAAAACCACTAATTGAAGGCCACGTCTATAAAACCGCGTTTGAAAGGCAACGGTCCATTTGGGTAAAAACACGCCTTTTGATGATAATTAATAAATCGCACCGACCGCACTAATTTGGTTTAGAGCTTTCAGCTTTTGACATCCCACGTTTAAGAAAAGGGATGAGATTTTGTGTCAGCACTTTGTGAAGCTTCTCAAGTAAAAGACAATATCGAGGAAGAGGATTTTGTGCGACTATGTGTGCTTTGATGGCTATGTACAATGTTTCCATATGATTGATTAGTTATTTGGTTTTCCCCGTAGACTCAGGCGTGCATGGAAAATATCAAGATTTAATTAAACTTGAATATTTTGATATTTGAAAGATAGTTGGTGCAATAGAGTTGATTGTTGTGACTCTACAAACTTTGGTTCAAGATTCTTGGCCTTTTAGTGATTAGGTATAGACTTAGGTTCACCTCGTCAGAATGGATCAAATTCAGTACTATGTTCATGTAAAAAAAATGTTTTGTGGCCCAAAACCGTAGAGTTTATAGCGGCGGCACTCATGTTGCCGTTATAGGTGTCTTCACTATAGATCTCATAGTCGTCACTAGGAGGCTACAGATACGGGCTTATAGTAATAAAATTGTCATCGCCAAAGTCACAATAGACCTATAGCGGCGACATTTTAGCCTATAGTGCGACATTTTTTGTAGTGGGATCGTGTGTGTTCATAGGCTTCGGTTATAGATTCTACAACTAAATCAATTGATTTTATTTCTACAGACAACAATTATTTTCATGAATATATTGTTACTAACATTTTCTTAAATAACATTTTTGACTGTAAAGAAGCAATTCTTGAACTAGTCCAGATAGGCGACCTACTTAATTGAAAAGTACTTTTGATGAAAAATAGAACCAAAAGTAGTAGGTATTTCAAAGTCACTTTTCCTCATAAATTGTCTCATATAGCGAAGTCTTTAACCGAAATTCAAACCAAATAAATAGAAGAAACTCCTATTACACTAAAGAGACAAGGGAAGACTGTTAGTTACGTGTTTTTAGGTAGAAGCAATGGTGGGGCCATTTGCTTAGATGTTGAGAAGAACAAGCAAAAAAACCTGTGTGTTTTGGAATGGCATCAAGAAAAGTTGATGGTCATGCACGGGAAAATGAACTACAATATGATAATCTATCCTGTTTGACGTGTCTTTTTCGGAGACACGTCTAACAATACGATTTTGTTACCACTTGGATCTCAAGTGGTACCAGGAACTATTTGAAAAACCATAAAGTCTTTGAGGTTAAGGTAGGGGGATTGATATCTGGATACGCGATTCTCTTAAAGAATTCACAGAACCTTGAAGGGACTACCCATCATGAGTGTTGCCCTCAAAGAGGACAAAATTGCCTTGCTAGACGTGACTCCAAAAAAGACACCTACTATCATATAATATATTGTAATATTGAAGCTGAATCATATTTGGTTCATGAATACTCCATAAAATATAGTATTTGATTTTGGTCGCAACAGATGGTATTTGGGAGAAAAGTTGATTGATATGACATGTAAAGCCATCCCAGGACAATAGATGAAAAGTAAGTCGGAAACCAAAAATGGTATTTAGAAGAAGATAACGAAAATTATACGCTACTTCAAAGGGGAGAAAATTTATCTCTTAACGCGGGGTTTATATTGGCTTATTGCCCATCAAGCAATCCCGCAAATCCCTTGAAGCAAGGCAAGAGGTTTACCAATTAAGATTTGCAACGGATGATTAAAAAATTTTCAATACTAGAAGTAACACGTGCTTTGGACGTTGTCTTGTAACCGTGTGTGATTATATTGTTATATTGTGAAATTCTCCAAATATTTTATTTGATTGCCAATATTAATAAGATAGAACTCATGATTATAATGTTTTACTACTTTAGTCTTATTATTATTATTATTATTATTATTATTCAAGTTTCAGTATATGAGCTTGCAAGTAGTCATCCTGGCCAAAGCCAGACGTAATTAGAGGGGTGGGCTAGAAAGGTGAACCGTATAATACACATAGCTTGATTACCCTTTCTATATAATTTTTATTTTTTTATTTTTTAGAAGCTGAAAAAAAATGGTTTTCCAATTTGGGCCCCCCCACAACCAAGAAAAACTAACCACGCCATCCAATTATGACTTACGAGGGCGAAAACATAACAGTGTGTTCGATTATAATTACTTTCCCTAGAAAATTTCATATTCTTGGGGAAAAAAATTATCTTTGTGCATTTGACAGACTAATGAAAATAGAATTGAAATTTTGTGGTGCACCCTTTTAAAACATATTTTAACTCATTTTCTATATATGAAAAATAATTCTCTCTTCCCTCCTAGATTTATACTTTCCATGGAATTGGCAAATATCTTCTTGGGAAATTAGATTCTTGTCAATTGAATCTCATAAAATATAAATTTTATAATGTGTTTGACTAGTGAAATTGATGTTATGAATATATGAAATGAAATGAAATGAGTAACGATAAACATATCAATTAGTTTATCAGTTGACAAAAAATGTAAACATTTTATGGAGAGAAATTGATGAGCATATATCACTACTAAAAACTAGGCCAATAGCTACCAAAGTTTTCTGACCAACTAAAATCGGTCGGAAATTACCGACCAAAGCCATAAATCCGTCAGAAACTTTCTGACCAATTTGAAGTCTGTCAGAAATCTTCTGACGAAGTAAAAATCCATCACAAAACCGTCACAACTTTCTAATGGAGGCATGAATCCGTTAGAACTTTTGACGGAAATACAAATCTCTGACGGACCCATCCTTCTGTCGGAAGGTTTCCGATGGAACTACCTATTCCGTCAGAACTTTTCTGACGACTACCAATTCCGTCAGAAGCTTTCCGACGGACGACGCATGTCGTTAGATAGTTCTGACGGACTGCCTATTCCATCAGAAAGCTGACCTCAATTACTTCTCCCAACCGTTTGACGCTGTTGAAATTAATTCATAATAAATTTCAACCAACTGCCAGTATCCCAGCTGTCAATGTTTCTGACGGAAACCTGTTTGTCCATTAGAAACTTGCGACGGATTTGTGCGTTCCGTTAGAAACTTCCGACGGATTTTCTAATCCGTCAGAAACTAATGACATATATTTAGTTCTGTCAGAAATATGTGCCATTTAAACCGCAACCAAACTCGTACATCATTTCCAGCAATCTTCTCTCAAGTTTTTTTTCAACACCTATATTCCCTCTACTTCAAATCAAAACTCCACTTCCAAAAAAAAAAAATTGTTGGTATTGCATATATATCTCGGCAAATCAATAGAGGTTTTCCCTAACATTTGGAGGTAAATATAATTTTCTTTTGTTAGTTATTATGGTGAAAATGGAACTTTTTTGTTGAGTATTGTAAGAATTTGTGTATTATCTAGATTTATTGAAAACTCTTTTGTTTCCTTGATGAAATTTACTGATTGTTGTGTTATGTGAGAAGTTTTGGAGATGAATGAAATTTTTTAGAGTAAAGATTTCATTTAGTTAATTTGTGGATATATAATTTTACTCTAATTGCTGCAAATTATTGCTATTGTAATGATAATTATGATTCTTATATATGATTATTAGTAAAGTAATAGTAGAAATAATGGAGAAATATAAGTTTAAAATTATGTGAATACACTTTTGTTGCATGACTGTGAAAGTATAGAGGAAAAAATTATCTTAATTTGAAATAGTACAAAATTGTTTGTAAATGAACTATAGTTTGTACAAAAGCATTTTCTTTAACTTTGAGTGCATTGTATTCATCGAGATTGATAGTAATAGTAATAAAAAACAAACAAAATCTTTGGAAAATGACTTGGGCTAATAATAACAACAACGACAACAACATTTAACATAAGATTTAACAAAAATTACAAGCTAATTGCTGAAGAGTGGATGTGGATTTAAAAAGTTTAGATTTTTGGAGGTGGATGTGGAAAGCACCTACTTTTCTGTTGATATATATGTATAGAAAGTACCTTCTTTTTTGTTTATATATATATATATATAAAGTAGTTTGTAACGGCTTTCATCGATAAATATAGAAAGTAACTTGTATTTAACGAGTTTAATTGAATAATTAGATCTCGGGCACTATATCAAATAAAATGAGTGGAAAAATTTATTTGTTGTCCTATTTCTTTGTCTAATTTATTAATTCACAGAACATTTCCCATATAAACTAATAATTCAAAATATATAACTTTTAGAAAGTACTAAAAATATTAAGCTTAATTTAAGAAGTTTTGTTGTATATCTGTGTTGTGTAAATTAGAATGAAAATAAATATTTAGTTTTGCGGAGTAGCTGAAAAGAATATCATTTTTGTGAAATTGTATTTTGTTTTTAGCCTTTTTTTTATACTTTGACATTGATTTTTATATTATTTGTCGTGATTGTACATTTTGTATGACATGACATAGGATGTCAGATGATCGTAGTTGGATGTATCCTCATAGGGAGAACGATTTTGTGACACAAAGATTTAAGGCTGGTGTCGAAGAATTCCTTGAGTACACT
>CAVNYN010238591.1:0-39067 GCA_963692815.1 Nyctanthes arbor-tristis | reverse complement strand
AAACCCCTGTGGCTTTATGCATCCTGACTGATATAAAGTAGGGCTTTTGTAACTCAGGTGAAGTTTTTTGTTTCACTAAATTATGGGTGATTACTTATAGTAATGTTATATTTTTGCTTCAAGATGGATGAATGTTTGCGTATCTGTATACCGGGAACAGAGCAGCACAAAAATGAAAACTTTCATAGAGATGAAATGCAAATGACCTCCAAGTAACCCCCAAAAAAAAAAAAAAAGAAAAAAATTGAGTAAACAAGGGTAGAAAGTAGAAAGAAACGAGTATTTCTTATTCAATTGATAGCTCAAATATGTCATTTGTTACTCGTTAGAGAGCACAGGGATACAGAACCAAATCCTTGCATATTTCTAACCAAAGATGTGAACTTATAGATGGTATTTAAACACAAGCACAAACACGAGCACCAGTACAATAGACAGCAAAGGAAACCAATCTCCTTCGGATCAGCTAACAGGTTAAGGGGACTGAGGCCAATCATCAACAGCGTTAAAATCATCGTAGAACCACATTTCAATGTCTTCATCCTCCAGAGGATGTTCATCTTCCCAGAAATCATCTAACATCTCAGCATATTCCTCATCTATGTCACCGGCAATGAAGTCCCAGGCAAGGTATCCAGACGAGCCCGAGTAGTCTGAGCAGTTGTCCCAACCAGTCATCGATCTCATAACAATCAACAACCAATGGTCCAACAACTTTTAATTTCATGAACTTCTTTACAAACTTTTCGTCTAGAAACACATTCCAACAACCTCGTACATCAAGTAACTCAAGTTGTTTGCAGTTATTAAGAATCTCGATCACACTTTCTGTGCCCACGAGATCGTAGGCAATCTCAAGTTGCTTGAGTCTAGGCATTGTTGCAGCAATAGCTAGGGCTTCATCGTCTTGGGAAAGTTTGTTGACCACTTCTAGCGGGTGCATTATTCGGCGCAAACAGGTGAGAAATCTACATTGTTTCCCTATTGCTTCAAGAGCTTCGGCTCCTATATTAATGCAGTAACTCAAATCTAAGGACGTAATCATTGAAAGCATCGCAGCAGCCTCTCCCACAACCATATCGCTTATTTCGCTTCTTGGTAGCCGGAGAGTCCTCAAAGATTTCGCACTTGCAACCAAAACAGAACAAATCGCAAACAATCCAAACTCAAAACATGTAAAATCACCAATATAAAGATCACAACAGCAAGAAATGAACACAGCACTTACTGGTTTGCAATGAACAAAATGCTATGGTCATTAGAGATCCCGGAGACACAGAGCTTCCGGGGCGAGCCCCCACTTCTCATAACGAGCAATTGGAGCATTCGTTCGACGATTTCAGGCTTGCAGTTTCGACTCCATTCCTCAATGTCAATTTCTTGCCAACAATAAGGCCCCTTTACTGTTCTTCCCCATGACTTGCAAACTCTTGGTACCACAGTGAGTACCTCACAAAGTGACAGATTCTTGAATATTAAGCCAAGTGCATCTGGTATTAATTCATCCCACCGCCGAAAATCGCCCCCGTCATCCATTTACCTTAACCTTCTCTTCTTTTAAACAAATTCTAAGACAAAAGATTGAAGCTAAAAAAGAAATTCATACTCCCGCTTCCGAATTCTATTGGAGTTTTGGACAGACACCCACAAGTCTACCAGAAATTTACGCCCTTTCCTCTTAAGATACTGTAAAGGAACATATAATGAGGTTACCTAATAATTTAGTAGCCGAGGAAAGAATAAATCTACAGTACTCCACATTAAATTATACGCAGTTTATGCTAAAAATCAGAAGCCGAGAATCCAAACAAAAGCAAGCAAGGAAATGGAACATAGACTATATTATTATTATATAAAAAAAGAAAGGTGCCTTCTTTACAGCAAACTTAATACTCACTTATACACAAACAGAGAAAAACAGATCAGATGTGAGAGAAACCAGTGAGATTCACTGAAATTTCATGCTGAAAATGGGTAAAAACACCATACATCACTCCATTATGTAAACGAAATTTCAAGAAAGAGTCCAGATCAGCCACGGCACTCAGCAGATAGTAACATAGAGTAAAAACGCAGAAAAACAACAAAATGCCACGTTGAAGATAAAAAAGAAACTAATTTATTTGGCCACATAACGTGCTCCAAAACCCAGTATTAAAAGTGTGTAGTCAGCAATAAACCAGCAAAACGTAAAGATGATGGGAGAGTTAGGAAATGGATAAAGAAAGAATGTCCCTTTTTTCTTAAAAAAAAATGGCTAAAGAAAAAGCAGCAGAAGCAGGAAAATTACCAAAGCTTTTTGTACTCTTGGATCTGCGAAGACACACCGATTTATCCGCCTGAATTGAAGGGTCTGGAGGAATTATCTCTCTCACTTCTCTCATTCTAGAGAGAGAAGGAGAGAATGGAAAAAGAAACAGACAAGGGAGGCAAAAGTAATATCGGATCCCGGGTTTGTATGTGCTCAACTGATGCAAGAAGGAATACCCATTTTCCACCCAAGTGGAAAGTGTTTTGGGGAATTGGGCCTTGTACGTTCATTTTAGCTTTTACTTGACCACCGTTAGGAATCACTAATGGCGATTTGGTTGAAATAAATATCACCATTCAATGATTTGTGTAAGCACTGTGCTTGGAAGTTGCCGTCTGCATCTTCAACTCGATATTAATATGGCCTCATAGCAAGAAGGTTTTATTGAATTTTGTACTACGTGGTAGCTTTTCTGAATAGTGTTGTGTTCTTATCTCTAATCCTGATTTCCCATCATATGTTTGACTATAGACGCCCACATAATGGCAAGAAATCATTTTCTATATGTGTCTATCTTAGATGCTTGTTGTGGTCGTCTTTTAAATCAAATGAATGAATATTTTTTCTATTTCTTTTTTTCTAGTTGCAAGATTTCTTTTCTTGTCATTTTTATTTTCTGACTTGGTTTTTCTTAAAGAATTTCCTTTACTAGGAGTTGGAGATCACTTTATAACAATTTGTACATGTTATATATATCTTTGCATGGCATTTGTTTTTCTTTTGCTAGCTAAAGCATATTGTTCATGACAAGAGTAGGAAATTAGGTAGCGTATGCTACTACAACTTCCGCGTTATTGATTAAAAAAAAGAATGTACATCTATAAATCTTTATGATAATGCAAATTAAAGATCCATGAGAAAACTTGATATGTCAACAACCGACCAGCATGGTTAAATTGACAAAGTTAAAAAAAAAAAAAAAAAAATAGGAGGCTGCAACAAGATCATCAATTCATGGAATTATCATTAAATATAATCCTGCTATCTGTATCATCTTCGTCATCTTCATGTCAACATCTATCAATTCATGTTTCTTCATCACTCCCCTCCCCTCCCACTTCCCCTTTTATAGTGCTTTTCCCTTTTTTTTTTTTTTTTATGGTTAAACAAAACGAGGGGAAAAAATGATAAATAACATTTTTCTTACTTATATTTATATAAATAAATGTATTTTTAAATTATTGAAAAGAAATTCATTAGAGAAGGTAGGGTGGCCACATGAGAAATTGAAGAATGTGGTATTCTAAATTTAAGGTGTTTAATATTTTAATAATAAATTAATGGCTCAAAAGTATTTTGTCATAAGAAGAATAAATTAACAACATATATTGTGTGTTCGCCTTGAAGCGTAAGCCTTATTCAATAAGGTGCATCGCTCATAAACATAGTTCAAAAATTTGAACTTTGAGATGTGAAGCATATCGAGACCTAAAAGGCGGGTCTTGACACGGAAGTTAACCCCATCTTTTAAAACAAGGCTCAGGGGAACGGGATTAAACAATCTAAGTCTAAAACATTTTTCCCTATGTGAAAGACAACTAAAATCAACTTTTTAATATTGACAATTAAAAATTGATCAAATGTTGAGCTAAAATAAGCAAGATTAAGAAGTCCAAACAAGTGCAAAAAGGTTAATCTAAATTTACAACACAAATACCACGAAACACTTTCGGGGAACATAGCGTTTATAATCAAAATATCTATTGATAAATAAAACAGAATATTCAATAGTCTAAAAATCGTAGTTGATGAAATGCACATTCATATTTTAAATTGTAAGTTGTCACTTCAATGCCCGCTTTAACTTTCAAGTATAGAAATAATTTCCCATTGAAAACTTTTAACAAAAAAAGATAGAAACATAAAAAATTGGATCCATTAAAGCAAATTGCCATTTAATCTGTAAATTGGCAATTTCAGCTTTTTCCTATGTATGGGCTTGCACGGTAACAATTTCCAAGTGTGGAAAATGTGAATAAGAGAAGGTGAAAGTACAACTAACATCAGCATGGTTAAGAGTGGAATGGTGGTACATTTTGGGGCCAAATGACATTTTACTCCTCTCGCTTGCAGATGTGTACCTGACCATAAATAATTGAACTGGGTTAACAGCACTAATAATTAACTAAATAATGATGGAAAAAGGTCCATTTTTTAGGGGAAATAAGTAAATGATAAGTAAATATGGGGCCCAAATGATGAGTAGTTGGAAGCTCATTTACTTGTTTCCCTTCGTGTTTGCCTCTTTCCGTTCATTTACCTCTTAACATTAAAACATATTTAATATTGGGAGAAAAAAATTAAAGGAAACATCTAAGAGAACAAATTACGGGGTGAATCTTATTTCCAAATGAGTAATGCTATTTAGTATTATTGGTGTTTAGCACTATATTAAAGTGATATTAAATAATAAGTTGAATTAAGTGGGTCATTTGTTTATTCATTTAATTTCACTTATCATTTAATGTCACATTGGATATCACATACACTGGTGTCAAGCACTACTAGTGTTATATAGTATTATTCTTTTCAAATAGCGTGTATTGTGTAGGGAAAAAATTGATGGAAAATATGGATATATGTATTTAGATTTTTCTCTCCGCTACACAATATTTTGTGTTGCAATTTCCCTGATGTGTCATTTTATTATTCTCATGCAAACGGCATCAATTTTCACATTTTTCAGTTTTTTATTTCCTATTTTACAATATATGTTATTAAAATATTCAAATTAAACATGTGTTGGCATTTAATTGGTTTGCAAATAATTAGGAAGAAGGTGCAAATTGGTGAATATGGGGTTAAATTTAGCCCTTCATTTACTCATTCCCACCCCTAAAATAGATTTTTAGACCTTCAATTTGATACACCATTTGAGTTCCGGGGGAAAAATCGAAATTTGAGTTATTCTCTTACATTAATCATGCTCTTTAGAGCATTTTGGGAGGGAAAAAAAAAACTCAAATTTGAGTTTTTCCCACCAACTCAAAAAGTGTTAGGAAAAAACCTACTTGTGTTGGGTTAAAAAATCTTAATGAAGGGTCAAATTTGACCCGCATTTACCCTTTTTTTTGTTTCAATTCCTTTTTCCTTTGGACAGTTATATTGTCACTATAAATTTTCATTCTCACACTACAAATTAAACATTTTTATTGTTTACTTTAAATGTCCGAAAATATAATTACACTAATAACTTTAATTAATATATATTTCCCTTAACTTTTTCATTTTCACACCACAATCAAACTTCCCCTTCTTTTTGTTATACTTAATCACTGGTAATCTACGCACATTCTTTGGCAACTTTTATTCCGATTAGTTGCCAGCAATTACTTAGAAAATTTTTTCTTTTCTTACCATTGTCTTCTTTCGACAACTTTGGGTTCCATTTAGTAAATGGAAAACTTCAGTCACAACCCGCAACTACTTTACGTCAATGGTTTGGACACCTAAAAAATTAAAGTGTATGCTTGAACTCTTGATTTGAAACATTATTTGCATCTTTTCAAATTGATAAGAAGAAACAATAAATAACCCATGAAACAATTGTTAATAAAAAAAATTAATGACAACCCATTTCATCAACTTGAGATAAAGCATAGCAATGGAATGTAAGCAAGCAAATAAAAAAAAAATTGGAAACGACGGGAAAGATTGAAAAATTCACCTCGATTTACGACAATGCATGAAAACGCCAAAGAACTGAAAACTGAATGAGCCAAGACACTCGAAATATAATCTATTTCCGCTTCTCTTAATTCTACGTGGGGTGTGGAAGAATTGTTGCATTTTGCAGGCCATGAAATACCGTTTGGTGTGAAGAAGTTACCAAGACGTGGTTTACATATGTGCACCACATCTTTATTTCATTTAAAGTGTTTTGTTATATTATATTTTATAGATAGGGTGTAGAGGTAAATTTATTGTGGTGTAGCTATCAATTTTAAGTTTTATAAGTGGTGGGGAAGAGGGGTAAGGTTTTGTAGTGGAAATATAATTGCCAAAATAATCTCCCGCTAGATACCTATACATAGTAGGCCTCTTATATGTGGGGGGCTCATATAGTTATCTAAATAATTTCCCTCCATGTGTATATATGGTGGGATATTTCACCGTACATCTAGCAAGAGATCATTACTGATATTCCTTCTCTGTATTTCACCAGAGCTCAAACTTTGACTAACTTATATGCATAGAACCACGAGGTGGTCCAACTCTAGTAACATGGCATATGTAATTTCATAACTTTGTCGAAAGTTATATCTCATGGGAAAAAAAGAACTCAAAGGGATGAAGAGAGTAATTATTTAATATCAAACGACTGCGTTATATTACCATAAATTTATGTGGCGTGTCAAATATGTGCTATCTGACAAATCACATCACAGGGTATGACGTGACATGTCATATGGCACACTACATAAGCTTTTGACAGTATAACGCCACTAGATATCTAGGATTAAATCATTTTCAGATATCAAGGGATTGACTTAGTGGACAAAAACACAACTTATTTATATTAGGGTTTGAATTCTGCATACCTCTCCTCTCCACTCTCTTTGCTATAAAATTTTAAAAAAAAAAAGGAAGAAAAAAATACCACCTCTCCATGAAAGATGGGCCAAAATTTACCCCTTTTTGCCGGCTTTTTTCTTTCCAAAAAAGACTGCCGGGTCACATTATTTGTTCTTGAGGTGAGAAAAAATTTAAAATTCTAACACCATGATCTAATATATTAAAAAAAGACCCGGTCCACAGGTATTCTAAGCCAATTTCTATAACATATCAGCTCTAACTCGAAACCTGATTTGTTTTATTAGTCAGATCTCTTATTCTAAGTATAAAGTTTGAAATCTACTTCGGTAAACATAGTACTGTATGAGTTAACTACTCATCAATCATCATCTTGTTTCTTTTTTTTTTTTTTTAAGAGTTGTTTTATTTATTTGGTCCATTTTTATGTTCATTTTCAATTATACCCTTATATAATTTTAAAAGTGTAAAAATATTGTCTTTTCTAATAATATTATTATTATTCTTAAACACACCACTAATTAAATAAATTTATAAGGTACCCTAAAAAATTTGTTTCTATAATTATCTTCTCAAATACCATTCTTTTCTTCTTTTTTTTTTTTTGGATACAGGTGAGGTAACTTCGGGGAGAAATATAGACTCGAACCCAAAATCTCATACTAATAAAGGTTGTTTTTTGCTACTTGAGCTATCACCCTTAGTCTTTCAAATATCATTCTTAACCATTGTAAAAAAAGTAAAGTGGACAAAATAAATGAGACGATGAGTAACATTTAACTTTTGTAAAAACAATTGCTGGATATAATGCAAAATTTCACCCAAATGTTACCCATTTGAAAATCTTTCCCCCTAGTTTTCTTGCTTATTTGGGTTGTTGGTATCTTTAGTTGGCATATTTTTTAATTTAGTTTGACCATCAAATATTGATTATTGACTAACAAATTATTATTATTATTTGTTAAGAGTTTTTTTGTTATTAAGAGATTATGTCTGACAGGTTTATAGAATGTCTCTTAAACAGAACTTCTACCACAAGGAGATAACAGATAAGGTTTATCTCTTAGGATAAGAGATAAGTGTTATCTCTCACTAGGATTTGCACCACATGGTATAAGAGATAAAGTATTATCTTTTAAACAAGGATAAACAGTCTGTCTTGCATACTTATAAGGTAGAGATTTATAAGTAGTGAAGCTGCACTGCTGTGAAAACACAGAAAATTGTAGGGATAATTCAAAAGGTTGAGGCACCAACTGATTGGTGAGAAGAGTGAGGGGAGAAAAGATGGCTGTCTACAATTGGGAAGATAGCATGTTCATAAGAGTAGCTGTCGAAGCACTAGGAGAGTGCATTGAAGAAATTCAAATTAGGGAGTTTGAATTTAATTGTTTTGATGTATCTTGTGCATATTGATGTAATCAATTCTTGTATTAAATTTTTGATCTAGTGGATATTTTTCTCTCCTTTGACAAGGGTGTTGTGGTTTTTCTTATAGGGGTTTCCACGTCAACAAACCGTATGTTCTTGTTGAATTTATCTTTATGTGCTAAATTTGCTTTACACGTCGGTATTGTTCACGTATTAGAGAGCCAGATACATCCTATTTAGGCTATTATGTTCTAGACGTATCATGCAGTACTCGATCTGTTTTGAACAGCACTTTTGCAAATAGGAATCAAACCACAAAAACATTACAAAGTTATCAATATTATTATCAAAATTTATTACTTAAGGTTATTGTATGAAATTATATGTGTACATAAAGATAAATATATCTAGCGAAACTATTAATGATACATTACATATAAGAAAGTAATATTAGTCTTTTACTTTTATAATATTTTGTTTTATGAAGGAAAAAATAAAATTAACAAAATAAAATAAGTCGCACCCTACTAGTTAAAGATTTGCTATTGACCCTACTAAATTTTCCTACTGGCTCTGCCACTGATCAGTTTATTAAGTGACTGCTAGGTAAATTTTCTTTCATGGGTAATTAACTATTGGATGTAATGTATTTGTCTTGATATATCAAGTTGGGTGCTCTTTTGTCGACAAACAAAATACCATAAATATGTACAAATGACTGCGTTTAATTAGTTGATCACTAGCTTAGTAGAACAAAGTGCTCGCTAGGCTCCTTTCATTTCAAAGGTTGCAAATCTTTTCACCCCGTCACTCTTAAGAGGATATTTTTACGAATTTTGATTCTAAAAGCGTAAATTATATTAGTTTCAAAGCTTTTTTAAGTAAATCTAAGTAACGTTTAAGCTTCAATATAACTTTTCTTTACGTAAAGCTGTCCGTACTCTTCAATCCGGTCAAAACTTAAAAGTTTGATGAACTTTACCAGTCCCCTCTCTCTGTTTTACTGGAAAGCAGTATGTTTGGCTGGAAAAATAGGCTTATTCAAAACGAAGCACCAGAAGGCAGCTACCTCCTATTTAAATCGTAGGATAATCATATAATTCACCAAATTCATCTCTGTTTGTATAATAATATTTTATCTTAAGCCTGCACTGCAATTCCAGTACCAGAAAGAATGGGCATAACTTTCACTCTTTTTATATACTTGGGGAATAAATGCCCCTTTGGTGCCACCATCAAACAACACCTTGAGACTGCATGCATTAAAGGTGAAACCACAAAACAAAACAACCCCCTGATTTTTTTATTTTTATGAATGAAAAATTCATTCATCAATTTCAATCAATCACAGTCAAAACCCATACACTGTTATAAATAGTGACATAGAACTACCACCCCCTACTCCCTACCACTTAACTGTCTCCACCTCTTCTACTCCTGTCCCTACTCCAAGACCTTTCCCTTTCAAATCCAGTCATTATAGACCCCCTCACTGCATAAATCTTTCCCATAGATTTACCTCTTCTTCTTTGCATTCTGATCCCACTTCCCCCCATTCTCTTGTTTTTCATTTCTTCATATGTTGTTTTCACACTTTTTACCCCCTCCCCACCCTACTCGTTATACCTTATCTCTGCTACTCCTCTCTAGTTACATTTGATTAACCACCGTCTGTTCTTCTACATAGAAGATGAATTGTTTTTTTACTCTAGGCTGAAATATTGGGCTAGTTAATTTACTGGGTTTCAAAGAAAGATGCAGCCATGGCTATGATTCTCATACTTTTTTCACTTCTGCTTCTGTCTCCTTCCTACGCCTTAGATCCTAAAGGGCCCCCGGATACCTTCAGGGTGGGTATGCTGTTGTATATACAATTACAAACCCTCTTCTTCTTCTTCATTCTTGATTTGGGTTCTTTCCATGGATGTTAATGAAAGAAATTAAAAAGTAATTCACTTTTTTTTTACAGGGTTTGGTGGTGGAAGAGAAAACCAGGCTGGGTTCAACGCCGCCGAGTTGTCACAATAAGTGCAACCAATGCCACCCCTGTATGGCGGTCCAAATGCCGACGGTGCCGAGTCACGACCGCGTCCAGCCGGGTCAAATCGTTTCCAAGCCCCTCGACGATATTGGAAACAGGTACGCCAATTACAAGCCGCTGGGGTGGAAGTGCCGGTGCGGTGGCAACTTTTACAACCCTTAGAATTAATTAATTTGATCAAATTATTATTATGCATTTGAATTGTTTTTTATTTCTCTGGAGAGAGTAGAGACAGGCGTCATGTTGTTGTAGGGTCCCCTGAGATTCTTGAGGGAAGAGGACATGCATTTACTCAGTGTATTTATTTTTATACAGATTGTACAGAAATTAATTGCTGGCCGTATCAGACTGTTAGTAATGTTGCTTTTATGTAGTAGTAGAAGTAAGTAAAAAAATAAAATAAAATAAAAAATAAAAGAAAGGAAAATTTTCGCTTTTCGTCCCTCAACCTTTATCAATTTTAACAATTTCACCTCCAATCTTTTTTTAAGCATATGCGTCCTCAATTTTTGTCAAAAGTAACAATTTCATCTCCAATCTTTCTTTTAAATTATATAGGTCCTCAACCTTTTAAAAATAAACACAAAAGCTCCCTATAATATTCATTTTCAAATTTGCATGATTGTAAAATGACAATTTTACCTTGTATAAAATAAAATAAAATAAATACAAAATATATTTACTTTATCTGATTAGTTACTCTTGACTTTCACTTAATAGAAACACCATTTTCTTCACTTTTTTTTTTTTTAGTGTGGAGTAGGATAAGGTCTCCACTTAAGTTATCTTTAACAATAATAAAAAGTGATTTATCTCTCATTTTTACCTATATGAGAATGAAAAAAATTTAGAATGAAAAGGACTGTAGTGGAAATAAAAAGGGTCCACCATTTTTAAATTTATCAATAATTTAAACATATAATTTTTCACAAAAAATTCATACATTTTTAATCATTTTAATTTTTATAACTCGAATAACAATTATATTTCAATTATCATTGCTTATTTAAGTTTAAATTTTAGATATTTCATTGTTTGAAGTAATTATAAGAGTAGTAGTAATGGTATATAAGTGAATGAAAAATATAATATATTAATTAATATGTATATATAGCTTGTGTTAAGTATAATTTCATTCTCTTACTAGAGTACGAGCTAAACTCATACGTGTTGTGTAGAGATGCCTGTCGCTTGTAAGAAACCAATGTGTAAGAAACCAATATTATAGTCTGAAGTGGGTGAATGAGAAAATAATATACATGTAAATATGTATAAGTGTGTGAATGAGAAATCGACAGAGAGATCAAAATAAATAATTAAAATTTGTGTTTTTATTTGTATTCATTTTCTTTCATTTCATATAAGGGTAAAATGGCCGTTTTGTAAGCATGTAAATGTGAAAATGAATATCGTGGAGACTTTATGTTTATTTTTGAAAGGTTGAGGACCTATATGTTTTAAAAAAAGGTTGGAGATGAAATTGTTAAAATTGCTTAAGGTTGGGGATGAAATGAGAAAATTTCCCCCAGAAAAATTCTTATGTTGGGTATTTTTGTTACCGAAAAACTTTGACCAGTGCTTGAGCCTCCCAAAATTTCTGATATTTTCGAGCAGCTCTTGCTTTATAATTCTGTTTACAAAATTCCCATGCTTATATGATGACGTCTGATTTGAATGAAAAGTATTTTGTATAAGTGAGAAAAAGTAATTGGCAAAGCTCACAATTCAAAGTTTTAAAAAGCTTGCTTGGTGATGCTTAGGCGGCACTTATATTCGAAGTTTGAGCTTCACGTTTCGCCACGCTTTACTTTTTATTGCACATTAATCACTTTTTTGTTACTCATTGATGTACTTAAATGCGCCTAGATCCAATACTCAAGTTTGACAGTTTTTTACGCCTTTTTTTTTTTAGAACCATGTTTTTCGCTGTGTGGCCATAAATTGGTGGGCACAATATTTGTCTACCTGCTAGGTTGAATGGATTTGATTCGTACCTAATTGTCATGTTTTGTATGACCTGGACAAGGTGGATTTCCAAATAATTACTGGTGTCTATTTTTCTGTAGATGGTTATAGACATGTACAGTAACAAAATTTTGTACAGTTTTGAATGTGTTATAAATCAATTGGGTTATAATATATTTTGAATTTTGAATTTTTGAGAAACTTGTCGAATTCTACAATTGACACCTCACAGACTCATCACATCAAATAACAATTTTTTATTTTTCAATAAAATTTAACCAACTAAAATAAGTCACATGTCTCAAAAATTTAAAATTAAAATATATTATAAACTAATTGATTTATAATATATTCCAAACTCATTTTGTATGACAATGTTTCCACGTACGTAGTAGAATCGGAGTTCAATGACCTTAGTTGAAATTTTATGCAGTTTAATGTTTGATGATTCAATTGCAACTTCATTGAGAGTTTAAGGACCATAAATGAAATATGTCGTATTGTGCTTTTGGCTGTCACCGTAGCCATTTCACAACAAAAATTTTGATGTTTTAAATAAAGTATCAAAATTTTAGTGATGAAACAAATAAGAAACAAATATCAAAGAGTCAAGCTACGGAGACACAACAAAACTTTTATACCAAAGTGATTTGTGAAGTTGTGGATGATATCATACATCAATGTACATATGTGTTAAAGTATTAGGAATGTTTAAGCACTAGATATCTGGTGTTGTACTGGCACCACCAGTGACATAATATCAACTTATCAACACATCCGTACACCCTTTTTAAATTACATCAGCAATTAGAATTATGACACATTATTTGTCCGATGCTTAATCATTTTTAATTTACGTAGCAAAATGTGTTAGCAAATTCAATCGTGAATACAAGGAGAGAGGACAATTAAGAAACAAGTGCTTTTAAGTACGATTTCTTTGCTGTGTAAAATTCCATTTGACGAAAGAAAAAGGCAATTAAGAAACAATCGTGCAGGCGTACCTGCGTGAT
This sequence comes from Nyctanthes arbor-tristis, assembly GCA_963692815.1. Taxonomy (NCBI): domain Eukaryota; kingdom Viridiplantae; phylum Streptophyta; class Magnoliopsida; order Lamiales; family Oleaceae; genus Nyctanthes; species Nyctanthes arbor-tristis. Next base: position 25,833 of record CAVNYN010238591.1, on the reverse strand, counting down.
TTCCCCATGTATGGAGATGCAAGTTTTTGTGGTATCAAACTGTTCAAGTTGTTTAAAATAACTGAAAGAAAATGTATGAATGATAATTTTACTAATTTTTTATCAAATAGTCGTCTCTTTTATAAGTTTTGAACGCGCTTCTTTTACTAATCATAGCAATATTAAATATCTTTTAGTATTGAGCGCAACACGTACTACATATCTATATACCGCATTATTTCCAAGAAGCATATTTGATCATTCCTCTTTTGCTGATTCTTTCTACATAAAGACAAACTACCCCCAACACAGAAGGAAAAAAAAAAAAAAAAAGAAGTTTTGAAGGCAGCCTCTGAATCTGTATTAAAAAAAAAAAATTTCTTTTTGAAAGTTTTATTATAAAACCTTCCATTACATTTGATCTGTATGAATACACGTTATATAGATTTGAAATAACATGCACTGATGCACACGGGCACATGGGGTGAGAGGTTTTTAAATATTTTCAATTGAAAATATTTTAAAACCAACTGTTCATCTCTAATGAAACTGGTTGAATGATGCGATACAATAAAAACAACGAAAGCCGGCTGGTGTTGTGAATCGTTATTGAGAGGATTTCGATTCTCTTTTTGAAAGTGACTTATAAAGAAAAATTATAAGTTGGTGAAATGAGTAGTGTAGATTTAATGAAAATTTGAAATTTGTAATTATAAATGAGTAATTGTCAAATTAATAGTCAAATTAGTGATATGTAATTTATAAAAAGATATATTAAAAGAGATCAAACAAGCACCAGTGTCCGAAGAAAATCGGTAAACAACTTTTTGTCGTCGATGTTTTATCGTTACTTGAACGTTTGGAGAAGATCGATCCATCATTAATACGACAAGCAGAGAACCCTTGGCTTGTTCGCACATCACGTGTCAGCTCTGGAAATTGAACAGTAAAAAGCTTCTAATTGGCTGCAGACAGTAGGTGGCTAGGTGCAATGCAGCTTGCCAACCGATACGCCTTTGAATTTTTATTTTTTTTTTTCAATTTTCCGAATTATTATTATTTTTTAAATTGAAATGATAATGTAATTATTTAGATCAGACGAATCATTTAAAAGATTCGTGATTAACCCGTTACTGGAGGAAAAACATGGGTAACTCTCACCAATTAACTATCTACAGATGTGTATTTAAATATTTCAATTTAACAAGAAATTGAATTCCATAACTTCATGTATTGGGAGAAGTGTTATTTGAATGCATGTGTACAAAATTTATACACACATCCAAAAAATTTCCCTTTCAAAAAAAAATGTGGTTAAAGATATTTAAGTAAATACTGGAAAAGTGTAGTTTTGATTACCTACTCCTATGTGAATTTATTAAAGTCTACCCCCTCCTACATAGTATGTCATGTGGCATGAGATCTAGGAGGGGTGTGTAGATTAAAGTCTACTCCTCTTACATAGCATGGGTAAATTAAAGTCTACCTCTCTTATATGGCATGCCATGTAAGAGGGGGTAGACTTTAATCTACCCACACAGAGTAAGTGATCAAAACTACGGAAAAGTGTGTAAAAATAACATCTCTCAGATTTCAATTTTTGATTTTGCCAAGCTAGTATGCTACTTTTTGAGTACTAGAATTTTGTTCGATGGTCGAACTGGGAAGACTTAGCCAACTTGTGACTCCATATATATGGCTGATGGCATACATCGGAGTGGCAATACAATCAACCATGTTTTCTTCCTTAATACCATCCAAAAAAAAAAAATCGGCTCCCAGTGATATGGGTTCAAAGGGAACTGCAAAACCTCATCTAGTCTTGGTTCCATACCCCTCACAGGGCATGTCACCCCTATGATGAGGCTTGCCAAACTCTTACACTCAAGAGGTTTCCATATAACTTTCGTGAACACGGAATTTAATCACAGGCGTTTGATCCGGTCGAAAGGGGCTGATTCGGTTAAGGGCTTGCCTGATTTCAAGTTTGAGACAATACCAGATGGAATGCCACCATCACGTGAAGATGCAACCCAAGATGTAATACTTCTGTGTGACACTACCAGAAAAACCTGTTTGTTGCCCTTCAAGGACCTGTTATCGAGGCTCAATTCGTCGTCTGATGCTCCTCCGGTTTCATGCATTATTTCAGATGGAGTGATGAGCTTTGCTATTAAGGCTGCAGAAGATATGGGGATACCTGAGGTTCAGTTCTGGACTGCTTCTGCTTGCTCCTTTATAGGATACTTGCATTACAGGGAACTCATTAAAAGAGGCATTTTCCCTTTCAAAAGTAAGCAATTTGCCAAATTCCTCTGTTACTTTGTTGCATATATATTACTTCTCTAATGGAGATTTCTTGCCATTTCATTTCAGATGATGACTACCTCACTGATGGCACTCTTGACACTCCGGTTGACTGGATAACCGGTATGAAGGATATCTCTCTCAAGGACCTTCCTAGTTTTTTCCAAACAACTGATCCCAACGACATCATGTTTGATTTCATGGGAGAAGAAGCACAGAACTCTCTGAAAGCTCCTGCCATAATTTTCAATACGTTTGAAGAATTCGAACAAGAAGCCTTACAGGCCGTAATATCCAAATTCAATTTCCCAAACATTTACGCAATAGGGCCTCTTTCCCTACTAGCCAGGCATGTCCCTGAATCCGAAGCCAAGTCTCTAAACTCGAGTTTATGGAAATCGGATTCTAAAGTTTTCGAATGGCTAGACAGCAGAAAACCTGAGTCAGTTGTTTATGTGAATTATGGGAGTGTGACAACAATGACGGGAACTCATTTTCAAGAATTTGCGTGGGGACTCGCAAACAGCCAGCAACCATTTCTGTGGGTTGTTAGACCGGATGTTGTGAAAGGCGAATCAGCAATGTTGCCAGAGGAATTTCTGGAGGAAATTAAGGATAGAGGATTGTTAATAAGCTGGTGTGCACAGGATCAGGTGTTGGAACACCCTGCTATAGGTTCATTCTTGACCCACTGTGGATGGAACTCTATGATGGAAAGCATATGTGGTGGTGTGCCTGTGATCTGCTGGCCGTTTTTCGCAGATCAGCAAACAAATTGTCATTATTCATGCGCAAAATGGGGGATTGGGATGGAGATCGATCATGATGTGAAGCGCGGTGAAGTTGCACAACTGGTTCGGGAAATGATGGAAGGGGAGAAAGGCAAGAAAATGAGGATGAAGGCTAAGGAATGGAAGAAAATAGCACAAGAAGCTACTGATATTGGAGGATCATCGTACGTCAACTTTGATAAGTTCATCAAGGAAGCTCTTCATTTTCAAGTTTGAACAAGAGATCAGAAAGCCCACCTGCAGAATATTCCATTTTAACATTTGTTTTTATATTAGAAAAAAAATAAAGGCTCACATTTTTATACGATGTACTCTTAAAATCATAAGTTTATCTTAAAACTGTCCCCAAAATCTGTTCAAATGCAAACCATTAAGGATCCATAAATTTGTGAAATTGAGCTATCAGGATAAGTCATAACCTCATTCAATCTGTCTATTGACTAATATTTTGTTCTCTAGTATAAAGGACAAAAACCCATAACTATCCAATTCAAATAAGCAAGCACAGATGATCTTGAAAAACATCATTTCAGACCCAAAAAAAAAAAAAAGAAAATTCAAAAGTGGCGTCTGGCTAAACTCAATTTCGGTTTCGACATCCAGTCAAGGAAGAGCACGTAATTTGGATAACAAAGTAAAAATGCTTTGAACTAATTGTTTTCAACTGGAACTGTCATAAACTAGAAAGTTCCCCCCACTATATATACGCAGTATTATATCTAAATACTCACTAGATTATTAAGGGCTAGAGAACAGTTGGATGGTTAATTATTAACTAAATCCAAGCTCTTATAGCATTGAACTTCTTTTTTATTCATCAAACATGGGTACTAATTTTGATGGAAAGCCTCACGCAGTTCTTGTACCATTTCCAGCACAAGGACATTTGATTCCTATAATGCAGCTAGCTACACTTCTTCAATCAAAAGGCTTCTACATTACCTTTGTCAATACTGAGTATAATCACAGGCGATTAATCCGGTCAAAGGGATCTGACTGGGTAAAGGGCTTCAAGGATTTCAGGTTTGAGACTATATCGGAAGGTTTACCACCATCTGATCGTGAGGCAACCCAAAACCCTGTTGAGTTATGTGAAGCTATCCGAAAGAATTGTTTACCTTCTTTCCAGAATCTACTGGCTAAGCTTGTTCAGTCTGAGGAGATTCCACGAATCACATGGATAATTTCAGACGGAGTTATGAGCTTTGCTATTAAAGCTGCTGAAGAATTTGGAATTCCTGTTGTTCACTTCTGGACGGCCTCTGCATGTGGCTTCATGGGTTATCTGCAATATCATGAACTTATAAAGAGAGGAATTATCCCTTTCAAAGGTAATAAAAGCTTCCATTTCTTTTTAAGGAATTTAGTTCTTTTCCTAACATGATATCAGACTTCAGAGATGACCACATTTAACAATTCTGTTTGAATTTATGTACCAGACGAAGATTTCATGGAAAAAGGTTTGCTAGACGTGCCCATAAACTGGATTCCAGGCCTGAAAAACATGCGATTTAAGGACATGCCAAGCTTTATTAGAACAACAAACCCTAATGATGTCTTGTTAAATTACTTGGGAGATGAAGCACAAAACAATCTAAAAGCTTCTGCAATTATCATCAACACTTTCAATGATCTTGAACGTGAAGTTTTAGAAGCAATTTCAGCTATTGCTCCTCCAATATATACTGTAGGTCCTATTTCATTGCTTGCCAGGGGCTTACCAGAAAGCCAAGGCGGCTCATTGAGACCATGCCTTTGGAAAGAAGATGTAACCTGCCTAGAATGGTTGGATAAACAAGCACAAAACTCTGTAATCTATGTAAACTATGGAAGTGTGACCTTGATTTCTGATCAGCACTTGCAAGAATTTGCCTGGGGCCTTGCAAATACCAAGCATCCATTTCTTTGGATTGTCCGGCCTGATATTGTGATGGGAGAGTCAGCAACATTGCCTCAAGATTTTCTTGAGGAGACCAAGAATCGAAGTTTTCTTACGAGCTGGTGCCCACAAGATCAAGTGCTTTCCCATCCATCAGTTGGAGTCTTTCTGACCCATTGTGGATGGAATTCAACTCTGGAGAGTATAAGCAGTGGTGTGCCAATGATATGCTGGCCTTTCTTTGCTGAACAGCAAACAAACTGTCGGTATCTTTGCACAGAATGGGGAGTCGGAGTGGAGATTGATTATGATTTTAAGAGAGATGACATTGAAGTACTAGTTAGGGACATTACGGAAGGAGATAAAGGAAAGAAAATGAAAAATAATGCTCTGAAATGGAGGAGGAAAGCAGAAGCAGCAATAAAACGAGGAGGTTCATCACACGTGAACTTGGAGAGATTATTTGAAGTTCTTAGTGGCTAAAGAAATTTACAAACCCCTACATGTTGTATGCAGTACTAAACCAGCGTGGACTATACAAAGAACAATATTTTAACTTCTTTTCTTTCATAATAGTGTATAATGTGTTTTCAGTTATTTTAAAAAAAAAAAAAAGTGTAGAATGCCATGCAATCCTTCAGAGCAAACATGCCATTTGACTATACATGTTTACCAGAAAAATATTCAGTTTAGATGATAGAACATTCAATAAAGTTACAAACATAAGTTCATGTGACCATGGTCATCTGACCAGCATTTCAATGCTGTAGACAATGTTCTTGTTTGAATATGTATTTATATCTTAATATTACAAATAGATGAGATGCAGACATTTATCTCCAACAATTATATTCGCCTCTATTCGAGTTGGAGCAATTAAATTAGTATTGCAGCAGATATAAACACAATACAGCTGCTAAACCTAATATAGCTGAGTTGATAAACAAGCCAACATTGAATATTTCTTTCAAGAGCTTCAAAACAGACCTCATTGAACAACGAACAAGCTTCCGCACCAAGAACACATTTCTCATATATACTCTGGTTCTGTATTATACTCCATGAATACTCTGGAATACAGCTCACTTGAGTCCAATATATGCACGCTTAAACTAATGTCCCAGCTTTAGCTGAAAGTGTTTTCCCACCTGCTAATCCACCTTGTGGCTGTTTCCGTTGCTCTCCATCTTAGGAGGGACTGGATCAATAAGAAATGACTTCAAGTGTTTGTACAGTTCCTTTGACTTCTCCATATTAATTGCATGCCCAGCATTCTTCAAGACTACTAGCTTTGCGTTGTCCAAATGCCTGGAAAGGAAAGAAGTAGCATTTGTTAAACAGAAAAAGGTATAGTCTGGTTGCAAATAGATACATATGGAGTGAAATCATCGTCTTTAAGTGGGTAAAATGAATTTTTAAATGAAATAGTAAATTTGTTAAAAGAAAAAAATCTTTTGACAGTAAAATAAGCTAAAAAGGATGAAAAATTATCATAGATATTGTTATCCACCTTTTCAGTCTGTAAGCCAATTCCATTGGGAAGATACGGTCATACTCTCCCCAGACTATTAGTGTTGGCTGAATGAAGAGAAAATATGCTGTTAGACAAAGGCTCAAAAAGGAATGGCGAGAAAGTCTATCAACTATTAAATGAAAAATAAACCTGAGTAATTTTCGGCAGGTCGGAGAGCTTCCTGTCTTCGTGTAATGCATAAACCAACTCTTTTCTTTCTTGAAAGTTCTCTACACACATCACCTGCAGAAACACATATAAGTAGATACCAGCAAGTACCACAGAATGAGCCATGAAATAGTAAGTTTGCTCAAATTCCAAGTGAAAGGACTCCATTATTATCAGAAATAATATTGATAACACCAACAATCACACCCCTCATGACCTCAAATTGTAGCTATGGTCATCAGTTGAAGAAAATTTTAATAAGCTTGAGTCCAGAAACAACAATTGACATGCATATTTGCAGATTCAATCAGTTCATGAAGTTTTCTGTTTGCTTAAGTGAAAATGTTATACTTGCATTCTACTCCTATGGCCATTAATGACGTTTTGCTTCACCGGATTAGGTTGTCCATGAGGGGCTCCATATGCTTTCTTGATTAGAACTAAAACTCCTGGGACAGGGTTGATAAAAAAATGAATTGGCTATACAAGAAAAGACTCTCAGAAGTAGCATACATTTGAATGGTCAATCCTACTGGTAATTGCTCCAGGAATTCTCAATTGCAGTCATTTACTCCCTGCAGTTCTGAATTCTTAATTGATAGAAACTAAAAATAAATAAAAACCCAAGAACTTACATCAATAAAATCTGATAGGAAACAAGAAGGCACATTCTTGATAGGCTTGTAAAACGAAAGCCTAATCAACTCCATCAACTTCTCTGGCGTCCGCGCCAGCAAAATGCTAATGGCCTCATCCACACTGTTCACATTGAACAACCCCTCTTCCATATCCTTATCCTCCAAACACACCCCTGCACACCCTATCACCACCCTCTCCACCGCCTCGGGAAACTGCGCCGCCATGCTGTAGCCCACAAACCCACCGTAGCTCAGCCCCACGACGCACATTCTTCGCACCCCGTGCGCCTCCATCGTCCTCATCACACACTGTGCCTGGAAGGCTTCCGTCCTTTCAGGTCTTGTAGTGTAGGAATCGCCGAAAAACAGCAAGTCCGGTACGTATACATTGAATTTGGAGGTTAACGGAGTAATGAACTCATTCCATTGCCACATTGCGTTAGCGCCAATTCCATGGATAAGAAGTAAATTGGGTTTGTGATGTTTTTGGGTTTTGGGCGCCCAACAGTGCATAACGGTTCCATCGCCGAGATCGGTGGTGGATGACTTTAGGCCGGCGGTGGAAAAAGAGTATCTGTAGCACTGGTCTCTTGAGGCTGTGAAGCTGAAACACTTGCTGGCCATCAATTGATGAGTATGGAATCAGAAATATGATTCTCAGATTCTTGCAAAAGCAACAAAACGACTCCCAGAATTCAGGGATTGATTCACTAGATTCTCTGATAGTGGTGCAGGCAAGCTGGAATTTTGGGGATAGAGCAGTGGTCTGTCCGTCGAAGATTTTTGGCCCGTATTAGGTGTCAATATGTTGTGAATGAGGTCAACGGATACTATAGATTTACATAAATCATGACTAGGTTAGTTCAACTAATTCTATAAAAATACTTCTTCCAGAGTTTTTATTACTATTATATAGGTTGATGAAAATGAAGTTTAACCTCTGAAAATGTGACGTGTGAATATTTTTCAATCTAATTTTTAAGCTAAACAAGTAAAGGTGTAGGGGTGGGCAATGAGTTGGGTTGAGCTGGTTTTGACTAAAAACCAACTCAACCCATTTTCATTTGGGTTAGGATATGAGAAAATCAATCTAACAGATCGGAAGAGCACACGTCTAACCAATCCAACCCACTTAAAGTTGGGTTGGGGTGGTTTGAGTTGGATTTTATACATTTTTTTTTTCTTTCCTTTTTCTCTACCCTGCATCCTAAACCCTTTTTTTTAGCTTTCGTGTCCTTGACCAGCAGCCTAAATGTTTGTTTCCTTTTTTTTTTTTTTCAAACTTTTGTTTCCTCGACCGCAGCCTAAACATTTTATTTTTTTTATTATAATTTTAATTTTAAATTTTCCTTTCCCCCCTGCAACCTAAATGTTAGTTTTATACATTTTTTTCCTTTAGTTGAAATAAAATAGTAAAACTAATTTGATTGTATGTAGTTGACGATTGTTAATAACGAAAATTGATATGAAATTCATTTGTCTCTACCAAATTTGCATGTTGAGAAAAATAAACAAGCTTCAAGTAGTGGAAATAGCATAAAATCAATTTCACTCCCAACTCTTGCCATACTATTAACTTCGGATGAGGCATCGACTATGAAATTGGCTACACACATGGCGAATCACTGTGAGTTAACTCTGGACTTCGAAAGCTCTACGAAAAAAAAAATAAAATAAAAGAATTAACTTGCAACAAAATAATATATTAAAATTAATTTATTGAATAGCTAAATAATTATCTTACCTTCATCCAATTTATTATATTCCTCCATATCCTCCATGTAGAATCTCTCCATCCTTGAAGACTCTTAACCAATTTTGTGTGCAAACCAACACTTTCACCATCCTAGGAGTTAAAGAACTGCGAAACAGGTCAAGGATCCTTCCACCGGTACTAAAGGCACTTTCTGAAGCCACTGTGGATACTTGAAGTGCCAACACATCTTTTGCAAGTTTGGAGAAAATACCATATTTATTTCCATTAAGCCTCCACCAATTAAGAACATCAAATTCTTTATCCTCTATATCTTCACGGGCATCCGACAAGTATCTTTCCACATCATTTTTAACATCAACTAAATCTTTCGCGGCTTCTTTTCTCTTAAATCTAGAAAGTCGAGAAGCTGACACACTTGAAGTAGGACTCTCTTTTGTAAAAGAAATCACACTTGAAGAATTCTCATCAATCGATACTTGAGAACCCCCAAAATTTTTTTCACATTTCACATACCATTCATATATATAAACGATGTGATCTTTCAATGTCTTAGCCATATCAGAAGTAAGTTGATCATTCATGTAAATGTCACTAAAACAATGTTTAGTATATGATAGCTTATACCTTGGATCAAGCACAATTGCAATCAACAACAATTGGTTAACATCTCTCATATCCCCGCCAATACTTATCAAACTTTTTCTTCATGTTTGTTGCCATGTTACCCAAAAGATCATCACCACTTAAACTCCATTCTTTCAATTCAATCACAAGATAACATACTTCATCAAGATAAATATTAGAACTCACATGCAATGAAATACTAAATTTCAATGTCACTTCATAGAAACTTTTAAGAAATTTGACAAAAATAGAAGCATTTTCCCAATCAAAAGATGTAGGAGGTCCAATTCTTTTTTTCTCATCTTCCTTCTCCGTAAAATAGCCCAAGTACATCATATCATCCTCCGCTAACCTCTCCAATGCTTTCTGGAACTTTAAAGCAAATTCTAACATCAAATACGTTGAATTCCATCTAGTTGGCATATCCAAAAATACAAGTGATTTGCAATCAATTTTCTCTTCAGTTGCGTACTCTTTCAATCTTTTTTCTCTACCCGGAGAAGATTTAACATACTTAATTGCATTGCGAATGCAAAGAATTGAGCTATTTGCTTCTTTCAACCTTTCACATACAATCAAATTAACAATATGTGCACAACACCTTGTATATAAATACTCACCATTCAAGACAAACATATCCTTAGCACTATTCATCATCTTCTTCTTAATATGAGTAATAGCTGATTCATTTGTAGTTGTATTATCAGCTGTGATTGTAAACAATCTCTCAACACCCCATTCTCTCAAACAACTCTCAATAGCTTTACCAAGTGTTTCACCCTTATGGTTAGCAATCACACAAAAACTCAAAATCCTCTTATGAAGCATTCAATTAGAATCAACAAAGTGTGCTGTGAGACACATATAGTTGATATTTTGAAGGGAAGTCCAAGTATCAGTAGTCAATGAAACTCTTTGTGATTTTAGACTCATTTTCAATTTTGACTTCTCTTCCAAATACAACTTATAAATGTCTCTAGCAGCTGTCCTACGAGATGGAGGATCAAATTCAGGACATGCTACACTACAAAATTCTCTAAACCCCTCACCTTCAACAAAACTAAAAGCCAATTCATCCAATATTAACATCTTAGCACATGCAATCCTACACACTTCTTTATCAAAGCCAACAACTACCATATTTTTCAAACCATCCCCAATTGGACTTTTTTGCTTTTTGTTTTCCACTCTTCCAGGGTACTTTTTACAAAGACTATACACATGATGCTTTAAAGTACTTGTTCCATGCTTACCTCCACAAACATAATCCTTTCCACAATAGTTGCATGCACATCGACCATTTACCGCAGTTGGATCCCCCAACTTTGTAAAATGGTACCACACATTGAAAGATCTTCTATTGTATTTTCTCTTCCCCAAGCATGATGCTGGAAGTGGAGGAATAAATTCAGCACTTGTTCTGAAATTTGGAATAAATGAGTATCAATATACCAGTTCAATCACATTGAAGCAAGGAATGCTAATCTCCAATTTCTGTATTGCTTCCTATCTATCCACACCATCAACTCTTTAGCAAAAATTACGCGCAATGTCTTCCCAAGAGGGGTCGAATTCAACTAGATCCCACAAGTTACAAGCCATTGACCATCCAAATCATCAAAAAACTAGATAATTAACTTTAGAAATTCGTGCTTTTCAGTTTCAATACCAAATTGATCCCCGGCATTTGAATGAATAGATCATGGTATATAAAAGATCAGATATTTAATTCAGCAGTAGAACATTATTGTGCAAAATAATAGAGTAGCCTATTTTAATGCTACGGACAAATCGCAGACACCATTCAGATAACACATATACATGGTCAAATTGGTAAAATTCGTCCATACACAGAGGGGGAAAAAGAAAAATAAAAAGAAAAAGAAAAAATAGTAAGCACATAATCACGCATAGTACACACATAAAAGATGCACAAACACAGGATAACTGAGCTAAACCCACAAAAAATAAAGTTGAAAAATACAAAATTTACTACCTAAAAAATACAAAATTTACAAACTGTTGATATGCTTCGCCAGCGGTTACTGGGCAGTCTGGCGGAGAGAGAGAGAGAGAGAGAGAGAGAGAGAGAGAGAGCCGGGGGATCGATTGTTGGTTGGGGCGGGGACGCAGAGAAAGGGATCGATTTGGGTAGAATAATTCTTGTGTAAGATGCGAAATGGGCTGGATTGGTTTTATGTTAGTTTTAATTAACCCAACCCAATCCAAACCAATAATTGCTTAAACCCATTAAGTTAAAAACCAAACCAACCCATTACATTAGAAAACCAGCCCAACCCAACCCATAACGGTTTGGGTTTGTGGGTTAGGTTGGTTTTTAGAAAAAATGCCCACCCCTAGAAGGGTGTACTTATTTGAGAATTTTAAAACTTTTGAGAATTTATTAAATTCTAAAGTATTCAATTTAGACTTTTACGACTCTTTAAAATCTTAGTGTGTTCAATTGAAACTTTTTAAAACTTTTAAAAAGTCTTTAAAAACCACAAGATATTCGATTGAGACTTTTCAAGAGTATCAATAAGACTCGAGATATTCAAAATGTCTAGACTTTTGTGAGATTTCTTAAATTTTGGGGACTTTTGAAGACTTTCTATGTAAAATATAAAGAAAAAAGTATTCAAATGTTTCATCTACAACCATGAGATTTCTCAAGATTATTTGAGTTATTTTTTTAAAAAAGAATCTGATGTCCTTCCAATTTTTCTCTATTAACCCGTGAGATTTCTTAAGATTATTTGAGTTATTTTTTAAAAAAAGAATCTAATGTTCTTCCATTTTTTCTCTATTGACCTTCCAACATCCGGTCTTTCTAAGAAGGCAGACCAGTCTCCACTTTGGAGACAAATCTGTCCTAAGTGCACTGACTGGGCACCACATGCATTCATGCTGCCGCATGGATCTTCTATGCGACCACACATGCCACCGCCTTGGCTGTGCGGCCGCACCATGATGTGTGCGGCCGCACTATGCTGCCTGTGCAGTTGCATAGAAGATCCATGCAGCCGCATGAATGCAAGTGGTACACAGTCAGCGCCACTTGGGACAGATCTGTCTCCAAAGTGGAGACAGATCTGTCTTCTTAGAAAATTCCTTCCAACATCCCTATCTATGAATTTTTGTCATGATATGTCCCATCTCAAGATAGGGGCATGTGGACTCTTGTTTTATTTTTTACTAGTTTAATTTTTATTCTTATTTATTATTTATTTCTCTTAAATTATTTATATTTTTTTTATTAAATGGAAGCAAAGGGACAAGCCACTCCTGCATCAACCCGACATCCCAATTACTACAATATGGATTTTTGTGTACCATTAGAGGGGGTCCCATTGGGTTCTCAACGGTTGTTTTAAGTACTCATTTATTTTTATTTTTTCATTGATTAGATTCATAATTTTTTGTTTACCTCAAACAATTTTTTCATTACTCATTTTCATATACTGATTATTATCTTTTTAATTTTATGTGTTATTAGTTCAATTATTGTGCAGTTAGACTTAAAATGATCAAGACGAGATGTGATAAGATATTTTCATTTACGTCTTATCATGTCAGTTTCTTTTCGCAACTTTATTTTCCAGCTTTTATTAGGAGAGTAGGTGATATTTTATTTTGTATCCCACAGTGATACTCAGACTATGAATTATATATATATATATATATATATACTTTTTTTGGGTTTTAGGAAAATTTATGAATTTTATGATATTATAAAACTTTATAAAAATTTATTAGTACTAACTTGATTTTTCATTTTTTGAAAATAATTTTTTTTTTGGGGAACAAGATGAATTAACTTTCATTAATAATTGGATCATCTAATACGTCAATAGCAAGTTGCCTATGAAGCCACCCAGGTGCTATATTCATAGAGCACAGATTGGGGAATATTCTAGCCTTCTTTGCTAATTCATGCGCAGCCATATTTGCTTATCTAGAGGTAAACGTAATAGTGTAGTTCACAAATCTTTGAAGGGAGCGTCTAACGTTCTCTATAAGAAGTCCAAACTCCGTAGCATCGTCTTCATACTTGTAAATAGTATCTACGACAACCTTAGTATCTAACTCAATTGTTGCTGTTTGCAATCCCAAAGAAAGCAACCAAAAAATAGCTTCTCGAGCTCCTATTGCCTCTGCTTCTTTAACAGCATAAAAGCCCTCAAAAACCTACGTACGATGGCTGAGAAATCCTCCATTTTCATCTCTCAGCACCACGCCAATCCCTATTCGTTGATTTGCTTCGAACAATGCTTCATCAACGTTGCATTTTACCATTCCATTACATGGTTTTTGCCAGCGAAAATAATTTTATTGATATGTAATTGCTTATTTAAAAAAGTTGCTTGACATAATATTATAAGTTATAATTTTTTAATATGAATATATTTATATTTAAACTACCAAAAAGTCTTGTAAAGTTTTTAAATAAAGTTAACAAAAGTTTAAATAAGTCTCCTACTTAAATTCCATCAAATTCACAAAAGTCTAATAAATCCTAAAAAATCCACAAAAATCACCCATTAACAAAATCTATAAAAGTCTGGATAGATACGATTTATGTGTTATGTTATGATGTCTTTTCTTTTGAAGAAGCATAGTTGACACTTGATAGACTACAACCATATATGTTATTATATCAAGGAGAAATGATATAAGATCAACTTTCCTTTAAAAAATAGATATAAGATCCACGTTGAATCAAATACCATTTTATATATGCCGTGCATCCCTTTCTTTGTTTTTTTTTGGTACGAAGTGGACCATATATATTATTATATCAAGGAGAAATGATATAAGAAAAAAGATATAAGATCCATGTTGAATCAAATGCCATTTTATATAAATGCCATTTTATATACGTTGTACATCTTTTTTTTTTTTGGTACAAAGGGGGATGGGGATTGTGGGAATTCGAATCCGGGTGTGAATCTACTACTGGTAGTAGTAATAATAATATAAACACACACGGAAGATGCACAACTGGTAATTATCCGCACCGACGCATGCCCCATTTAAGTAGAGATGAGTACGGGGATAAGACAAAAGTTTTTAATGGGTAGGGTAACGGGTATAGTATACCCAATCCTCGACCCGACCCGACCCATTGTCATTCATAGATCTTGAAAAATCAAACATTTTATTTTTCTCTGTGACATACTGTAATGAAAATTTTGTGAACTATGTAAACTATGAAACGTTAGTTAAACCATATTTATCCATATATTTATTATATAGAAAGAAGTAAACTGATAACGATTCGATTTAAAAGTATATAAAAAATAATTAAAAATTGACACATCATCTAAAAAGAAAATAGTGTAGCAAACAAATTTTGTTCGTATTAAAATTAATAATACAGAAATTTATTACAAATTGAATTTAATAAAAATTCAAGTGGATTGACGCTCTTGTAATTTGCTAGGTTGCAAAACTCCTCTGATTGACGATTCCAACTTTGAAGATGAAGTGCCACGTGACTTGATCTCCGATTTGTAATTAATTTGAGACTCGAAGCCTCTACTCTCATAGATCTCCAGCTCTAGACTTGAAACTTGGGGAATTTGAGACTTAAGCCTCGGGATGTGTAGATTTCCGAATTTGGATTTGATTTGATTTAAAGAAGATTTTGATCTCCTTTGAATTTCTTGGCTTTTTGCCTTTGAATTTGTTTTAAAACTTGGCTTGAAATTTGATTTGGAATTTAAGAAAACTTTGATCTTCTTGGACTTAAAGAGAATTTAATTCTTTTAGACTTAGAGAGAATTTTACTCTCTTAGATTTCTCCTTGAAATACTTCTGCAGAAAATTTGTGACTGGCCCTCCAAACCGTAAGACTAATGAGGTTTATATAGACCACCATCATGGGCCTAAAAATGGACCAAAATTTGGGCTTTTAATCATTTAATTTAATTTGGCCCATTTGAGACTTTGGATTTTATTTTGACTTTAAAAATTAATTGGGTTTAACAAGAAAATTAAACCCGGCCCAAATAATTTTTTATGTAAATTTTTTTTATTGTTTACAAATGCCCCTCAAGATATATCTTTTATAACAAATAAATGGATAAATTTTGGCTTTAAAATACAATTTGAATTTAAACTAATGCAAATAACACCTCTAAGAACATTGGGACTTTAAGAGGAGTAAAAATTCCAACTTCATTCCAAGCATGACAACTTCAATTTTTTTCTTTTCTTTCCAATTCGTCGCTTTTTCCTTTGGAACTCAATCATGCTTCCCTTTTTTTTCAAGCCAAGAAATCATGTCAACCATTTTTCTTCTTTTGTTTTTTCCGCCCTTCTCTTTTGTTTTCATTTGTTTCTTTTCTTATTTAGATAAAAGACTTTTTTTCTTTTTTCTTTTTAGATTAAGACTTTATTTTCTTTTTTTTTTAGATTAAGACTTTATTTTCTTTTTGAAACACAATCATCATTCTTTCCGAACCGACCACATTTTCTTCCTTTAATTTCAATCAAACTTTTTTTAATAACTTAATCATTATCCTTGTTTGAAAAGAACAATTTTTTTCTTCTTGGCCGAAAAACCACGCCCGGATTTCAACTTCGTTTCTTTTGTTTTTTATTTTTATTTTTTTAACCAAAAGACTTTTTATTGGATAAAGAGATCAACCTAATTCCAAATTCTTCAATAGAGAGTCATACTTCAAGCCTAAGAGCTGACATGCTTAAGCACTATATAAGACCCTTCAGAGCTGGTATTTTTGCGCACCAACTTGCCTTCTATTCAATAAGAAATGAAGTCAATCTTCTGAGGTAAAATTTTGTCCCTTCTTCCACGAAGCTTTTTCAACTAAGCTTTTCTTAGCTTAACTCCGATCCTCGATTCCTCTTCTTAAAACGTCAGTAGGCAAATGAATTCCCTTCTTCTTCTTTTTTTTTAATGATCCCAAGCATGCAAGTTAAGATTTAGTAAATCTTTTTTTTTCTTTCGAGAGATAGGGACGTGAATTGCCCAACATTTTTTTTTTGCCTTTTTCTTTTCTTTCTTCTTTTCTTTTGACGTGAATTGCCCAACATTTTTTTTTTTGCCTTTTTCTTTTCTTTCTTCTTTTCTTTTTGAAGACATTGCCAATGGCATGCAAGTTTTTTTTTTCTCTTCTTTTTTCCTTAAGGACGTCAAACACCTTTTTTGTCTCTTTTTTATAAGGTTCTAGACCTTCAAAATCTAAGACTATGTCGAAGATTAAGGTTTAAATCCTTTCTTTTTTCCACTTGAACTTAATAATTAAAGAAGTTGTCAGTGAACTACCGAGATTTAGATCTTTCAAAGTCTAAGACTTATGTTAAAGACTAAGGCTTAAATCTCTTAAAACTTAAGAAATTAATTTGGTAATTAAGGATCATTCCTTTTGATGTTTGAGATATTGTGTCAAACAAAGGTTTGGACCTTGCAAATTTGAGAGACCTTTGATAATTAGAAGCTAGTCCTTCAAAAGTCTAAGATGTTTAATGTCAAGGCCAAAGCTCTAGACTTCTCCAAATTGAATTTTCTTTTGAAGTTTAGGATCTGAACGATCTTTTTTTTGACAAGATTAAATAACAAATTTAATTTAATTTGACTTGACTTTATTTATTCATGAATGATTTTTTTCCAGCTTTTCCAACAATTCCTGGTGATTTATGACTTCTTGAGAAAAAGGCATCTTCAAAAGATTGAGCAGATGTCCCAAAAATAATTGATGCACTTAAAGAAATTGAAGGGATAGACCCCTTTAAGGATCCACCTTGTGATTATCCAAGCAGCATTGGAGGAGGCATTCTATCCCTTAACCCAGATGCTGAGAATATTTCTGATGGTGAGGCTGAAGTGAACTCCGGGAATTTAGGAGTTAACACCCCTCAAGTACCTCAAGAGACTTTAGTGGCATCCATCTCAAAGAACAACACCATGGTTTCTTTTTTACCTTCAACTGCTAGTGACGTCATGCCAGTGAGTTTCTCCATGTCTGACCTTCCATCAGAGGCAGCCAAGGACAACCTTTTTTGAAAGAGGCATTTCGAGAAGCCTCAATCTTTTACATTCAGAATAAGCTCAAAGAAGTTTTGAAGGATGATTTGTACAGTCTTCCCACTTGATAGAATGATAATGTTCAAGCTATTGCTAAAGTCATTTATGCAGAGCCTTGATGCTCACATATCCAAAAGACAACAAATGATAGGAAGTCTTCTAGTAGCAGAAAAGGCAAAGCAAGTGAAGGAATTGGAAGATTGATTAGAAGCAAAACAGATAATTGCTTCTACTTTGAATGCCAAGATTGATCAGCTCCGCAGGGAACTCCAAATCAATTCTGAAGAGCTTGGCAAAATTGAAAATGCACTAGCTTCTTCAAGGCAAAGGCAACTAGGAATGCCAACAAAGAAAAGGCAATCCAGGAGGAGCAAAATGTCCTTGCAGAAGAATTCTTAGGCTTGGAAGCCAAAATTTGATTCTTTGTACTTGCATTTTTTTAATTTTGAACATGTGAAACTTGAATTACGTCTCATTATAGTATCAATGAAATTCATTCTTTTATTTCACACTGTATAACAAGTAGTTTGAACATGTGAAACTTGAATTACTTTTCATTATAGTATCAATGAAATTCATTCATTTATTTCACATTGTATAACAAGTAGTTAGAGAACAAACTTTTTTTTTAATTATATTTTGACTGAACTTGGATTAACAAGACTTTTTTTTATCCAAGTTGCCTACGTATCCTTGAAAGGGTTCAAGTCAAAACGTGGTTCATTTCAGACTTTTTTTTTGGGTCTCGTATGAGTTTTATTTTCTTTTTTACATTGAACTTGAGATTTTTTTTTGGAAGCCATTCACAGTTTATCGTCTTGCGGGTCAGGAGCACTATGGGATTTTTTTTACAGCAAGAATAAAACCTTAAGCATAAAAACGCTTCAAGAATTTCCCATTGATCGGCCCAATTTGCAATCCATCATTGTCGACAATCTTCTATGCTCCATTTGTGAAGACATGAGTGTCGAAGAATGGACCATCCCGCCTAGGCTGGAATTTGGCCCCTGTTTTTCTGGAGATGATAATTGGTCTTCGGACAGAGAGCACTAGATCTCCAACTTGGAATGATCTAGGCCTCACTTTTTTCTTAAAGGACTTCGCCATTCGAGCTTGATAGCATTCAAGATGTATCTATGCCTCTAGTCTCTTTTCATCTAAGGCTTCTAGCTCCTCAAGTCGAAGACGAGCATTTTCTTCCATAGTCAATCTCTTTTGAATGGCAATCCGGAGAGATAGAATTTGACACTCCAAGGGTAACACAACTTCTATGCCATATACCAAAGCATAAGGAGTAGCTTGTGTTGGAGTCCTATAAGTAGTACGATATGCTCACAAGGCCTCTCAAATTCTTTCGTGCCAATCTCTTTTAGATTTTGAAACAACTTTTTTTAACAGATTGCACAAGGTTTGTTAAAAGCCTTAGCCAGGCCATTAGCTGTCGCATTGTACATAGATGAATTGTACTGTCAGAAACCAAACTTGGCACAAAAATTATTTATGCAGCTATTGTAAAATGGTTTTTCGTTATCAGTGACGATGTGCTTTGGAACTCCATAGCGATAAATGAGTTGAGTGCGAATGAAGTCCGCCACATTTTCTTTCTTTACTTCCCTCAATGGAATGACTTATGCCTATTTAGATAAGTAATCAGTTGCAGTCAGGATATATGAATGTCCGGCTGAAGACTTTAGAGTTATTGGCCTAACAACATCAAGACCACATGGATCGAATAGCCAAGAAGCTATTGTTGGATGCAATGGTTCAGAATGTTGATTAATAAAATTTACATGGACTTGGCAAGCTTCACATTTATTTGCATAGTCCATAGAATCCTGTACCATAGACGGCCAGTAATAGCCCATCTTTTTTATCCGTAAATAGAGTTTTGGTCCAGATTGGTGGGCTCCGCATATTCCAGAGTGAGCTTCCATCAAAATATGGAGTGCTTCATCAGAATTTAAGCATCTAAAGAAAATCCCATCAAATGATCGCTGATGAAGAGTATCTTTAAAGAAGACAAATCAGGCTGCTCGTCTCCTAATTTCTGATCTTCAGCATGGATCATCAGGTAATTTTTTGTGTTGAAGATAATCAATAATAGGCTGTCTCTAATCCTCATTTTCCTTATTGATAACTTCAACGCTATTATTTTCTTCCAAGTCTTCAGGTTGCAATGGTGGAATCACCCATTTTGAGCAATCAAAATTGCGTGTATGGAATCCTCCTCTGACCTGGCTAAGACAGCTGCTAAGTTAGCGAAAGCATCTGTTTCTTTGTTTTCATTTCTTGGAACAAATTTGATTTTGATTGAATCAAATCATTTCACTAATGTTGATGCATACTTATGGTAGGACTTCAACTCTAGTTTTCAGACCCATATTTAGATGTGAGTTGATTGATTATCAACAAAGAGTTTCCGAAAATGTCGAGTTGTTTAACCTCCACATCCGGTACCATTTCCAAGCCAAGGATGGGTATTTGATATTCTGCTATATTGTTTGAGCAAGCCTTTATCAAGCTAAACAAATAAGACATGACTTGATCTTGATGAGTTACAAACATGACTCCTGCCCCAACATCATACCTTCGAGCTGCTCGATCAAAGAAAAGCTCCCATGAGGGAATTGGATAGTCAGTAAGGAAAAATGCCAAGGCTTGCTCTTTACAGCCTTTTGAGGAACAAACTTGATGTCGAACTCTGATAATAAGAGAGGCCATTTTCCAATCCTTCCTGAAAGGATAGGCCTCGACATGACATACTTTAAGGGGTCTACTTTGAAAACCAAATTGATAGTATGTGCAAACATGTAATGCCTTAATTTCTTTGCCGCAAAAATTAAAGTGAGACACATCTTTTCAATCGGTGAGTAGTTTAATTCAGCACATGTCAATGTCCGACTCAAGTAATAGAGTGTGTTCTCTTTTTCTTCATTGTTCATTTGAACTAAAAGTACACCTAAGGAATGTTCCTGGGCGGCCACATAGAGAGTTAATGGCTTTCCTAGAATTGGAGCCATAAGTACTGGCGGATGAGACAAGTATCATTTGATACTTTGAAAAGCATTTTTACACGCTTCGTTCCGTTGAAATGGCACATCTTTTTTTAAGCGCATGTTGAAAGGATATCATCTTCCAGCAAGGTTGGATATAAACCTTCAGATATATGCCAATTTTCCTAAAGACTCTTCAATTCGTGTATATTTCTTGGCTCTGGCATGTTGATTATAGCATCAATCTTTGATTGATCAATCTCGATTCCTTTATGGCGAACAATGAAACCAAGAAATTTCCCAGAAGTGACACCAAATATGCACTTAAGTGGATTCATTTTTAGCTGATATCATCTAAGTCTTTCAAATACTGACCTCAGATCTTTGAGATGATCAGCCCTCTGTTTTGATTTGACAACTAAGTCGTCCACATAGCATTCCACTTGCTTGTGCATCATGTCATCAAAAATCTTTTGCATTGCCTGTTGATATGTAGCACCTGTATTTTTCAACCCAAAATGCATAACTTTGTAACAATATATACCTTTTGGTGTTCGGAATGTTGTAAGCTCTTCATCTTTTAGGTTTATACGAATTTGGTTGTATCCAGAGAACCCATCCATAAAGGATAAGGCCTCAAACCCCCGTAATTACATCCACCATCAGCTCTGTTATTGGTAGGGGAAACTCATCCTTCGGGCATGCTTGGTTCATGTCCCGAAAGTCGACATATATAGGCAATTGTCCATTTTTCTCTCTGACCGGAACAATTTTTGCTATCCAAGTCGGGTATTTAACTTCACGGATAAACCACACCTCAATTAATTATTAACCTCAGCTTCTATTTGAGGAATCAGTTCTAGTCAGATCCTCCTCTGAGGTTGTTTGATTGGACGAATACCATGCCTTACTACAAGATGATGCACTGCGACCTTATGATTTAACCAGGGCATTTCTTTGTAGGACCATGCAAAGACATTTTATACTCCTGCAATAATTTGAAGTATTCAGCTTCTTCTTCAAGACTAAGGAGGGCACTTATATAAATTGGCCTCGGATCTTCTTCCGTTTCCAAGTTTAATTGTTTTAAATTGTCTATTGTAGCCTGTCTTCCGTCCTCAAGTGTTGGTGGAGTTGGTTCAGCTTCATCTGCTGTAATAGACTTAGACTCAGTTTCTAAATTTGAAGCTTTCTCAAAAGCAACATGATTGACTGAGAAAGTCTCTTGATCATTATCACCTTCCCATATTAAATAAACTTTTTTATTTTTTCGCCTTCTTCTTGATTGTTGAGGTTTTAGATTTTGATTAGCAGTTTTGACTCCAAGTCTGGAGAATGCAGATTGTCTTTGTAAAGGCTTTCGCTTAGTAGATGTGTTGCCGTCCTTTTACTTAGATGTAGAAGGATCATCACCTAGCCTTTTGAAGACATATGATTTACCTTTGGATTTTGATAAAGCTGAATGTTTGTTATTTGTTTCTCAAACACAGAGACTTTGGCTTCTTCATTTTGAATTCGTTGGAAGACGGAAGTTTGTTCTTCTTCTCATCCTGAACTTCAAAGATTTTGATCATGATTGGATTTACTGAAGCCTTCTTGTCTTCTTGACCTTAGCTTGTTTTGAGGAACTTGGGTTACACCTTAACCCATACCTCATATCCAAGACAGTATGACTACTAGAAAGGACAACATCCAGATCACTTAATTTTCGGGGCTCGCCCTTTCCATATCCAGTATTTTCGAGCAATTTTTGAGCCGGAAGATTGTAACATCTTCTAAGTATCTGCTTTGGTTCTTTGGGTGCCTTTGAATTAGAGATATCTTTTTGGATGATCCAGAGATTGTTAGTTTGCATATGTTTGGCACTTTTATTACAGTGTTATCAATCTTTGAACTTTTGACAAGTTCATGGGGCAAAACTAACTTTGGGATTCGAGGCACTGGAAAAGTCAATCCCTTGGGATCTGATGATGAAGTATGAGAAGTCTTAGAAGACTCTTCTTCGAACATCTTTGACTTTCTTGCACAAGGTATATAGCAAAATTCTACATTTTCTTTGACTTCATATCTCGAAGAAGATAATCCTGCCAAACGCAACTTTTCATTTTCCAGGAAGAATTTAGCATATGTAAAAGAAGCTTTCTCTTTAGTGAATGGCTTGGTTTCAGCCATTATACATTTTACTTCTCTTTCTTGGCAATATTTGAAGTATTGATGGCATGTAGAAGCTACTACTACAGTCTTATATAGCCAAACACGTCTGAGAAATAACTCATATGACATTTTAGCATCAATGACATGGAAGAGTGCTGATGAGATTAACTCTCCCATTTGCATCTTCAGATGGATCATTCCAATAGCTTCTTGACACTTCTGGTTGAATCCTTGAATCATGATTTTACTTTTGGCCAAATCACGTTCACTTAGTCCGATCTTCCTCATTGTATAGATTGGCATGATATTTATGACTGATCCACAATCAACCAGTGCGTGATGAAGTTTGCAATCTTACACATAACTACTAACGTATAATGGCTTGTTATGTAAATGAAAGCCCATTTGTAGGTTATCGTCACTGAAGGTGATAGTAGCCATGCAATCTTGGTGAGTTGTAGATTTGAACACCTTTCCTCGATACTCCTCTGGATCAATCAAGGCTGCAACCAAGGTCATATGATCATCAAATGACAAATGCAAAATTCGGTCAAACTCGTATTTGAAGGAATGTTGTTAGTCGTGAGACAGTCTTTGTCGATTTTGATATTCCCTCCTTGCTGCTGTGAGATTTATTCTCTTTCTCAACATTTATCATATTGGAAGAGAAATGTTCTCTATCAAATAAACCTTTGGGAAAATATTCCCCTACGGTTACAGGACTTGGAACATTTTGTGGCATTTTGGATACCCTTGTTTTAGCATAGGATTTTTTCTTTCGATGACTTTTCGGCCTTGGATTTTCATTCCTGATACAAGGCCTTGCAGGCCTTGCAAACTTTGAATTTTTTATGCGTCATCTTGTGACGACTGTCCATGCCCCCTGACTGTCATATGATGATGTCTCTTCGACGGTTTGAACATCAGAACTTTCTACCTCCAGCATTGATACTGTAGAGTGAGAGAGACGTAATGTGCTACTTGTCTCCTTTAAATTATTATATTTTTCCTTTTTGCTTATAAAAGTAGACCACCCATCTCCAATCTCATCTTTCATTTCAAAGCTGGAATCCCAGATAACCATATCATCTGTCATGGTCTCATAAAATGTTGGAAGATAAGGACATAGTCTTTTCCATTTCGATGTAGATATAGACGATTGTAACTTCTCCATCTACTTTGAGTTCTACCTGTCGAGCACCTTTAGGAAGATATGGTCCAAACTCCACCGGTTCAGTAACAAAGTTTTCTGAACCATAAGTCAATGGAAGAGATGACTGCTACTCAGATATTGAGATTGGATCGAATGATCCAAAAGAAACCATTGAACGTGATTTTTCACCTGTCTCCAATTTGATCTTATTTTCTTTGTCCAAACAAATGATAAGATCTTTTAATACGAAGCATTTCTCTACCGGATAACTGATGATTCGATGAAACCTGCAATATTTAGGATTATCGACTTGACCAACTTCTTCAGGTCTCTTTAGTGTCAGTAATTCAATTATTTTTTTGCTCAAGGAGCTAATCTAAGATCCCTTAGACCTCAATATCTGAGAATAGGTATTCCTTCTCGGCCAACTCTTTCAAAGTTGGAAAACTATTCTTTTGGCTTTGGCCTTTATTTGATTTATAAATCGGTTTATACTCTGGATTTGGTTTTGAAAGTGAGCCAGAGTTTGATTTTTTGAAAGCAATCCTTACTAGAGCGGTTGAGACTGCCATAGCCTCCTTGACTTTACTTGTCTTTGCATCATTTCTCACATCTTTTTTGTACTCTTTTTTCTCACGCAGATCGTTTGGCAAATAACTCCCATGCCTTGCGAATTGGACTTCCAAGTCATGAGCCTGTGTGGCTAACTCTTCAAAAGAGTGAGGAATATTTGCCTGAAGATTGTAAAGTAATCCCTAATGCATGCCTTGGACACACATGTCAATGGAGGATGATTCACTTATATGCTCCTTGCAGTTTAGCACTAGATTTCTCTAGTGCTCAATATACTCCACCACTGGCTCTTCTTTGCCTTGTTTTGTCCTGGCTAGTTCCGGTAGACTAACCGTTCGCCAAGTATTGTAGAAGCATGTAAGAAATTCACGCTCTAATTGATCCCAACTATCAATTGAACCTGCTGGGAGATCAGTGTACCATTTGAACGTTGCACCTTTAAGGGAGCGGACGAACTGTTTCGCCATAGTGTCATTATAGATGCCAGTGTTATTGCAAGTCTTAATTAAATGAGCAACATGTTGCTTTGGGTTGCTTTTTCCATCAAAACACTGAAATTTTGGAAGTTGACAGATGAGTGCCATCCTCATTTCATTAATTCAACGAGTATATGGTTTGGCAGATACTATCGACGATTGCGATGAGCCACCATATTGGGCTCGAATAGTGTCAGCAATCATATGCTGAAGTTGTTGAACAGATAAAGAGCCAACAGACACTTGAGTAGTATCACGCAAAACATTTTGCACCACACCCTGTCATGTTGGTCTTGTTTTTGTTGTTGCTCTTACACCTTTAGGTGAGTAGCTTTAGAGGAACCTGCCTTTTCTGGGCTAATTTCTGCACCTAAATTTTAAAGCTCCAACTTTTACATTAATATTGCAATTTGAGCGTCCTTCTCTTCCAAGGACTTAGTTAATTTTTCAATAGCCAAAGTCATTTGTTGCATTTGGTCATTTGAGCTTGGGTTCACTTATGTGACCATTACTGGCTCCAGAGAGTTACCAGAAGTACCGTAGTCACCCCATTTTCGTGGAGGTGAGTTTGACTGAGTAGACCCACAAACCGATCTGTTGCTTAAAACGAAACGAGAACGGGGACTTTTTCCTATGTCTTGAGATTTTGAGATTGATCCTGACCTCCTTTTGGTTTAGAGGGACTTAAGAGCTTTTTCTTGAGAACTTTCCCAATGGTGAAACCAATTAAATTTCCCCAGTCTTTGTTCGGGCTCGTGTGAAGTAGAAAAGGTCAGCAAGTGTCTTCTCAAGAGGAGTCACAATTTCCTTTCCTTTGT
>CAVNYN010238589.1:0-15413 GCA_963692815.1 Nyctanthes arbor-tristis | reverse complement strand
GTGTATCCATGTGTGTTTTTGATGTATATGGAATTTGGAGCAATTAAGGCTGAAGGCAGAAAAATACATACCGATTCACAATGCTGAGAGATTTGTGTGGATAAAATACATGTCATTGGGGATGTTTATAGGTTTTGAGTTACAACTTCCTAGTTCGACTGGGAATTTGGAGTTTAAGTGCATATGAACTTTCATGTGTACTGGTAATCAAAGTTTAAGGAATTTCAACACAATCAAAACGCCTAAGACAAGTCGAGCTAGGATACAAAGATTTTTAATAAAACTCGTTTGCTATAGAATGTTTGGAGCTTTTAGAAAATAAGTTATTTAATGTAAAAATTTAATTAAGTCTTAGAATATTTGACTAGACGAGCGCGAACTTAAGCAACTTTAAAATTTGGTGAAATTATAGCGACGCGAAATTACTTAATAAAATTAAATTTTTCTAAAAATTTTCCGGATCGCTACATATTGTTCCTCTTCAAGGGGAGATTCACAGCAGAGAAGAGGAACAAGTGTGGTTGGAGAAAAAAGGTTTTGGATTTCTAGAAGTGAAAGAGAATAAAAAACTCAAACCCAAGGGGATGGGGGTAGAAGTGAAAGAGAATCAGAAACTCAAACCTAAGGAGATGGGGGTAGGCCTACGTTTCCTAGGTTTGAAAAGTGTTATGTGAGAGAAACTAAGGACTCAACTGCTCAGTTAAATATTGATGATGCCATCACACCTGATCCAGACTCTCATACCTCCTCTGATGACTCTACCATACCATTGGATGACTCTTTTGAGATTGAAAATGAGGTACCAATCTTTCCCTTTGTACCTTGAATGCCTACTGATTCTCCTTATTCTCCTATTCCAGCCGAAGAGAGGAGATACCCTCTTCGTGATCGTACAGAACCAGATCGGTGGGGATTCTCAAAGCCTTCTTCTTCTAATACTATCTACCCTATGTCTGATTACATATCTTATCGCCGCTTATCAAAACAATCACCTTGCATTTACCATTCAATTGTCTTCTGTATCTATTCCGAGTCATTTTGAAGAGGCCCTTAATGATCCCAAGTGGAAGTTGGCCATGATGGGCCCTTCAGAAAAATTCTACTTGGGAGATGGTCGAGTTATCTAAGGAGAAGAAGACAGTGGGATGTAAATAGGTATTCTCGATAAAGTATAGATCAGATGGAATGGTGGAAAGATATAAAGCCAGGTTAGTTGTAAAAAGCTACACACAAACATACGGGATAGACTATCATGAGACATTTGCTTCCCTGGCCAAGATGAATACCATTAGAGTCATCTTGTCATTAGCAGTTAATTTGGATTAGCAATTGAGACAATTTGATGTGAAAAATGCCTTTCTTCATGGTGACTTAACGGAAGAAGTGTACATGGATCCACCTCCATGTTTCTCAGTTGAGGATGGTAAGGTGTGCAAGTTGAAAAAGGCTGTGTATGGCCTGAAGCAATCACCGAGGGCTTGGTTTGGTAGGTTGAGTTGTTCAATGAAAAAATATAGTTACAAACAGGCTTTGGCAGATCATACACTGTTCTATAGGAGAAATGGTAAAGATATTACATTACTTGTTGTGTATGTTGATGATATGATTGTCACGAGAAGTAGCCTAGCTGAGATTGAGAAATTCCAGTCCTATCTAGCTCAGGAGTTTGAGATGAAAGACTTGGGTACTCTAAAATATTTCTTGGGTATAGAGGTATGTTGATCTAAACATGGTATTTTCCTTTCCCAACGGAAGTATATATTAGATCTTTTAGCTGAAACTGGTCATTCAACAGATAAGCCCGTAGATACTCCTATTGAAGTAAACCATGGTTTATCTATTTACTCTGATTAGGTGCCCACAAACAAAGAGAGATACCAAAGGCTTGTTGGGAAGTTGATTTACTTGACTTATACCCGTCCCGACTTGTGATATGCTGTAAGTGTTGTGAGCCAGTTTATGCATAATCCTAGTGACAAACACATGCAGGCAGTGTATCGCATCTTGGCTTATTTGAAATCTTCTCCTGGTAAAGGTCTTTTATTTTCTAAACACAAGCATCTTGATGTTGTGGGATACACAGATTCTGACTTTGTCGGAGCAAGATTAGATAGAAAATCTACATCTGGATATGTATCGTTTGTTGGTGGAAATTTGGTTGCTTGGAGAAGTAAAAAGCAGAATGTGGTGTCATTATCTAGTGCTGAGGCTGAGTATCATGCATTACACTATGCAATTACTGAACTCACATGGCTAAAGATTCTCCTTAATGAGCTTGGATTTGGCCCCAACAAACCAATGATGCTATCTTGTGATAACAAAGCTGCGATTGAAATAGCAAATAATTCAGTACAACATGACTGGACCAAGCATGTTGAGAATGATAGGAATTATATCAAGGATAAACTTGATTCAGGCAATATTGAAATTCCATATGTCAAGAGTGCAAATCAACTTGCTGATATGATGACTCATGCAGTGTCTAGTAGTTCTTTTCATGCATCACTATCAAAGTTGGGCATGTGTGACATCTTTGCACCAACTTGAGTGGGAGAGTTGAATATAGAACTATGTCTACAATTGATAGTTTATTATTACTAGGGACTTAAGTGTACATAGTTGGTCGTTAATTATTGTACATTGTATATATACCCTTTGTCAGAGAATGAAAGTTAAATTTCTTTCTTGCAAACAACTTTAACCAATATTATATGGAATACTAGTCGACTTCCTAACTTATACTCATCAATTGCCTAGCAGTGGGAGTATATTTTAAAGTTGTCATTTAATTTGACCTCACTCAAAATACAAATATATCATGCATAATGTACATGAATTAAATACCACTTATTATAATTTCACCTACCACTGAGTTGACAACAACACAATCATAACCGCCTATTTCAAACATTCATTAAATCTCCAGCTCACATACTACCTCATTATAATTTCTCCCTTGTAATAAGAATCGAACACTCTTAGATTACGAATTTTTTCCCAAAGATAATAATAAATAAATAAATACATAAATGCTTGGCTTATTGGTCTGTTGTATGATGGTGTGTTTTTGGCAATAGAAACTAATAGGTTTAGGTAGTAAGGCTCCTGAAGTGAAGTTTTTATGCTTGAAATCAAATGCATGAAGGTTCTCTTTTAAGAAACTTATCTTAAAATTTCGTATCTGGAAGCTAGCTAAATTATGCTCCCCCTCCAAACTTACCTAACCTTTGCTTTGTTTTGCCATTGAAAGCATGAGAAGAACACCAGCCTAAATCCAAAAATTGGACAAGGAGTAATGACTCAAAATTTTACCCTTTTTTCAACTTGAAAGTGTTTCTTGTCACTGCAACTTCCATTTAGCTGATTTCTTTTCTATTCATTTAAAAGATTTTCATTAGCACGGAGAAAGCTAAATTCCTTGAAATGTTTTTCAATTGCTCTGCTTTTCTATATCTAGAATTGCAACTGAATGAATAATGTTGAAAAACTCATGCCACAGAGTCAAAATCTTTTAGTCTAAAAATGCATAAAGCCCACAAAACATGAACGGTAATGGATTTCAGCATGCAAAAGCCTCCAGTAAACTATTAGTTGATAACTAAAATGAATTTGTGTTTACTTAATAATTTGTTTTGTCAATAGTCTTGTCACTTGTGCAATCATCTAATATACCTCTGAATTTATTTTCAACAATTTCATCTTTCTCAGAGAGATTCTACAATACGAACCAAAGTACTAAAAACCATTTCATGAATTGCCAATATCTTGAATTAAACTCTCAATTTGAAAAGGAAAAACTTAATATTAAAATTGCATAGATAGCAAAAAGGTAGGTTTCTGATTTTCGGGGGTTTGAGAAGAAAGTGAGCTAGAGAGATAAAAGGAGTGGCGTAATCGATTACGGGACAATAGAGAAGAAACGACTTAGCATCAACACGAATTTGGGATTTCCAATTATGCAGACAATGCACTAAGCAAATGTTAGAAAATCAAAGAAGATTATGTACCAAAATTGAATAAGACTAGGAGAGCATAGGTCATCATGCCATAAATAACATCTAAAGCAGCTTTAGAATAAAAATCTTTGGCTAGAAAAATCCTCACCCATGCGTTTGAGTTTTGATGGATTAAATATAAGACCTAGTTTCACCCCCAACTCAAACCCTAATTCAGAAATCTAATAATAAATCAGATAATAATAAATATAAAAAAAGAATACAATATCAGGGGAATATGTTACCGGAAAGAATTAGGGAAGACTGAACGAAAAAGAAAAAGAAAAAAAGGGAAAAAAAGAGAAAAAGACATGAGAGATCTAGCTCGGATTCTGACTTAGAGGCGTTCAGTCATAATCCAGCGCCCGGTAGCTTCGCGCCACTGGCTTTTCAACCAAGCGCGATGACCAATTGTGCGAATCAACATTTCCTCTCGTACTAGGTTGAATTACTATTCTACACTATCATCAGTAGGGTAAAACTAACCCATCTCACGACGGTCTAAACTCAGCTCACGTTCCCCATTGGATGGTGAACAATCCAACATTTAGTGAATTCTACTTCACAATGATAGGAAGAGTCGACATCGAAGGATAAAAAAAAACATCTCTATGAATGCTTGGCTACCACAAGCCAGTTATCCCTATGGTTACTTTTCTGACACCTCTAGCTTCAAATTCCAAAGACCTAAATGATCGTTAGGCCACGCTTAAGTAGGGTTTTCAGCTTTCTGTTTCATAGATTTCACCCTAAAGTTTAGCATCCACTTTTAGTCCCAGTCCTAAACTATTTCATAGTCCTTAAAGTTTATATTTTTTTCCATAAAGAATTATTTTCACAATACTAAGGTAGTTTAATTTCTTTTTTACTAGACGATGTGTGAAGATCCACCCGTAGAGAGGGAGAGATGAGACAGAGAGAGACAATGGTCTGGTAACAAATCTATATATAAGAAAAGTAGCAGTGATTTCAATATCTTTTTCCTGCCTAAAAAGATATTGGAATCTAATTTATTTATTTTTTTATTTTAAGCTTTCTTTTTTTTTTTTTAATGTTTTTCTTTTCTATAGTTGTAGCCACCCATTACTAGCTTACACATTCCACAATTGTAGTTTTTTTTTTTTTACTTTAAAAAAAAATCTAGTTGTGTTGTTCTGGTAACTATTCATGCTCTCAATTTTTATCCATCTGTGGTTGCTTGTCGAATGTTCCAAAATAATAAATACCTTACTCAACTGAAATCAAAATAACTTCTAGAAGCGGGGAGTAAGGGTTGAATCTACAGAGAACGTTGGATAAATCAAAGTGCCTTATGTCAACTAGTAACAAGAGGGGTTTTGTAAAGATTGAATTAAATTTAATAAAAATAAAAGAAGAAAGCAAATAGTAAAGAAGATAAAACACAAACGTTATCTCCTGTTCTTGGTTCAGTTGTGCACTTCACATGAAAGATAGTAATCAATTGCAACGTCGTTCTTACTTTCTTGTAAAACTATCAACTCTAGGCAACAAAACGCTTTGCCTAGATTTTTCCCTCAAGTATATTTAATCAAAACAAGTTTTTCAATCAGACCTAATCATTTGGACAACCCAGAATAAGTTCCCTAGATTTAGAACAACGATTGCATGAAGAATTAGAAAAACAAGTTGATCTAAGCAATAAATTCATAAGATCGATTTATTTAACTTAGATTGTGTTATATCTAATGATTAGCAATCATTACTTGCTACTTGAGAATTAGGAGAAATAATAATTAAGGATTAAGGATTGAAACCTCAAATCTAACAACAGAACATTAATCATTCAACGTAGTGAGCCTAAACTAGGTCAAACAATCAACATTCATAAGCATGAAAAATAGAATAATACAATCAATTTCACAAAAGAGTAAGAAACAACGTTACTGTAATTGATTAATTAAAAACAAGAAGTAGCGACAATATCCACTTGAACTGGAGGAAGGGAGAAACTGTCGTTCCTCATATCTTTGTCTTTGATGTAAAGAAACTAAAATAAAAATCTATAAAATTGTGGATGCGATATGTCTCCAATATATGACCCCTATATAGGGTCTAAAAACCCCTAAGAAAAAGCCTAAGAATTGTGTACAAACCAAACTATAAAAGGAGTTCTAAAGGAACAAGGAAAATAAAAGAAAAATCGTGAAACGGGATGGTGTGGCCTCATCTGGCGGGCAGGGTGCCCGTCCTAAAGGTTCTGCCACTGTTTGCTTGTTCTGTGGCCGCACCGCTTCATGCCCTTTTTTTCCTTTTATTTCTGTCTTTCTACTTTTAGTACTTGATGTCTTAGTCCCCCAAGCTCCAAAATCATTGCAATGTGCACCCGTTCTTGATTCTTTTTATTTATTTCCCTTTTTCTTATAACAAATAAACAAACCATATATAAATAATTTTATTAATATAATAGAACATATAATAAAATACGAGTATGGAGAAATTAAACAATCTAATAAAGCACCTATCAGTCTGTTAGGTTGCTGATCCAATTAAATTGATTTTCACAATTAAATTTATCAAATCACAACCCGTTTCAAATACTACTCACTAATTGAAAACTGCCCACTAAATATTTATTTATGCACATTTAGCACTATTTTACTCAATGTATTTTGTAGTTTGCATTTTCGTAGATTTCATAATTTTAGCAACACAAATGTGTCTTTTGAAACGCTCGAGCCTATGCTTTTCAGAGATCACAACTATACAAGATCAAATTGGATTTTTAAGGTGTGAGTATATGGCAAATTGGATGCTCAAATTGTATTTTTCCTATTTTTTGTAATTAAATAATTCTATAAGTGAAAATGAAGAAATGACTCTAACAAAAGACTCCCAAGAAGAGAGCATATGTCGAGCAAGAACACGACGTAACTAATATTAGCTACGTTTCAGAAGAATGATCAACTATAAAGTCCTCTTCGATTGTCCTTGGGAAGAAAATTGAAATTGAAAAAGATCAAACCTACTAATTATCATCTACTTCTATTTAGAGTAAGATCTGTTTTAAATTTGATAGAAATTTTAATCATCCGTGAACACTAAGTAGTTTTTTTTTTTTTTTAATTTCATGTATTGTTATGCAATGATTTTATTCTTCAATATTTTTTTAGCTGTTTCATGACATTTCCATTTATTAGATTATTTTCTATAATGTATGTGGGTTATATTCAATGTTTATTTGGCTGTCTAATTATATTTCTATTTAATAGATTGCTTCTTTTAATACCTATGGGTATTAACTTCTTTATTTACCATTAGAGAATTTCTTTTTAATCTTGTATATGCTCATTGTGTGCATGTGTGCGCGCACGCAAGGAAAATTTTCAAGCACTTTCTAGAAGTTTTGTTAAAAAACTTCTCACCCCACGTGGCGTGGATGGATGCACGCCACGTGTATTTTAAAACCGAAACCATGTCTATTTTAAATCCACATGACATGCATTCTTCTATGCCACATAGAAGGGAATTTTTTAATAAAACTTTTGAGAAGTGCTTGAAAGAGACTCATATATGCAAACTCATTACATATATTTCAATTTACTGGTTTTTTTAGAGTAATTAAAAAAATTCATTTGTTAATTTACACGCATCTATTAGCTAATTTGCATATGTTTGTTGAACAAATTTTAATTTTGCATCGTTTAGTTTATTTTAAATTTTTTTCATAAGTTGATTTATAACTATCTACTTACTTATGAATTTTTATCACCTAATGGTGTATAAACATAAATTATCAAACTATTGCCACTCAAGATGTTATTATCAATTCAAGGAAAAAGCTAAATACTACATATACACAAGATACATAATTCCAACGTGTATATATATATACAATGATAAGTTATCACACATATCAATCACAAATGAAATGATAATGAAAACGATTAAATGACGTACATTATTCTTAAAAAAAATAATCATGCAACAATGCTAAATTTTCATTTGCTTAGTTGTAATTAGCTATTTCCTTCAATGTTATTTTAAAAGTATATTATCATGGTGATATGTACAGTCTAATTTTTAATCGCCCACTATCTTCTTTAATTTAGGTAGATCATTAACCACCCATGTTTGTGGCATATGCATATCATCCATGAGGTATTTGATGATGAGGATGATGATAATAATAGTAATAATAATAATTAGAATTTTTAAATTTCTGTACGAATATGGATGTATTTCATACAAGAGTGATATAGTTTTTATAAACGAGTATAATTCACTTACCAACATTGTTAATGTACAAGTTTATATAATGTAAAATATAAAATCAATATAAATATAACATACTAAAAATATAATTAATTGGAAAAAAAAAGTTAAGCATTGATTTTAAACTAATTATTATTGCTACTATTATTTACTTTCTTTTCAGGACGTTATATTACCTCAATATGTTTTATTTTGTTAGTTGTTTTATGCTTGTGCATCGCACGGGTATAACACTAGTTAATATGAAAAACAAATAACGAGACGGAAAAGACCAAAAAGGAGTACTTTGGGCAAGAAAAGGCAAAACTTCTTCTAGAAGGCTCAGCTACTTTGATAGTTTATACAGATATAGATATGGAGACATTCGCTTTTTACGTTACAACGTACACGAGTTCTTATATAAAAAGAAGACTCATATGTAAGTTCATGTCATGTGATCAAAATAGATGATAAAGGATCATAGTATCTCCCGAAGGGGGACTCTTACATTTACTTGTTACTTTTCCATTTTATTTCTTTTATCACTAATTTCTTGTACTCAAGTACACTTTTTATTAGATGTAACAGTTACATATATTTTGTATGACTTGACATAGGAGACGCCTTAATCCCCATTATGCTTTAGCGGTGCCAACCTAAAAAGTGCATTTTACATGCACTTAGTTAATATCAAATAAGTGAGATTTCAGGCCCCCACAGATTTCCAGCAGAAGGATAATGTAAATGAACAAGGTGGATGCAACTCAACTTTTCATTTACCACTTGGAAAAACATTCACATAGGAGGGCATCTTCCACCGAGTACAAATTCGAAATGAAAATACAAACCAACAGATCAAAGGAGCAGAAAAATGCTATCTGATAACTTGGAGGCAATAAAATCCTTTCTCAGCATCTCCAGTTACAAATTAAATAGCAAAAGGGAATTGCTCAAAACATATCAAATGAACAAAATGAAAAACTAAAATAGATGAACAGTAACTTGAGTGTATAGACAGCTTCATTCGCAAAGTTGAACTACACATTCAATCAATTCTTTGATCTCTTAGTCTGAGCATTAGCTCCTCACAAAGATTTGTAATCTGGTCATAAAAATCAACAATGAGATCGGCCTTGTGATTGAGTAGACAATGGAGTTAGTCAAGGAGAGAGTCAGCAATAAATAATGAAAGCACTGCAGTTCTTGAAGCCGGACTACTGCACAACTTCAAGATTGTCACCATGTCACATAACGCCGTTTGACATTAGCTTTCCCGGTTTCAGTCCTTTCTATCAAAAGCGCGAGGGTGAGATTTATATTCGTTATAGTGCTTTGACCCGTCTTGAAATAAAAGGAATACAAAAAATTGCTGCTCCATTAGCCACATCTTCAATTGCTTTCAGGATATTCTTGTTTTGCATTGATGCATCCCATCAGCTCTTTCATAAGAACTTCCATCTGATCACTGACCACAAGGTCCAGCTGGAAACTTGAGATTTCCATTAACTCTCGGAGAGTTTGTAACAGAAATTTGACAAAGCTTGCCTTGCCACAACTTATTTTTTTTTTTTAAGATAACTTTCAGATGAATTCTGCAGAGACAGAAGTCATAGAACAAAAAAAATGTTTTTAAACTCTGGAATACAAAAGGCAACCAGTTTTACAAATATTCTGTAATTTTCCCTCTCAGTACAGAAGATGCAAGTCCTAGAAGAATCATCAAGATCCTTCAACAGAGAAAAAAAAAGCCATGTGGGAGCACAGTTTTGTGGCATAGTCGAGAAATGGCAAAAGTTGTGGTCCAATCCACGGAAATCTTTTGTATTAATTGATAATAACATCGTGCAGATTTAAAAGATGAATTTGCAATCTCAATAGGTGCGACATATAATGAAAAGAGAGCCATTTCTGTCAATCTCCTCAATGTTTTATGCTCAGTAGTAATATCCTCAATACAATATTCACAAAAATCTCCCATGAAGACATTCAATTCACATATGAACTAAGGTAAGATGCAAAATAAACATAATCTTAAAACCAAACCAACATAAAGTAGGTCAAACTCACCAAACTTATATGTTCAGTGAGCCTCAAACTCAAACATAGCATGGTCTCGTCCTTGCCAATTAAGACAAGGCCTCATTAGTATAATATCCTCAATTTTTAATTGTAATAAAAATTAGTTAAATAAGAAATAGATACCAAAAAAAAAAATTCAAATAAGAAATAGATTAAAAATAATAAATAATAATTTGATTGTATTAGAAAAATTCATGAGAATTTCAGGATGTTAGCGGAGCAGATCAATCTGCTCCGCAGATTGAAAGAAATATGGCTATCCCAATTTCTTTAGCAACAAAATTCAGCTGTTAGAAATGAGGAAGATGGTTGAAATAAAATGATACAAGCTCATTGTCATCGCCGAGGAGTCCCCCAAGTCCTTCAAATTCTAGCTTATCATCACCAAGCTCACTTCTACAGATTTCAGCAATACCAATTAACTAGCTTCATGCTCTGGTATCTTATCGGTTTATTTCATCCTTTACAATCTTCATATTAGAACTAAGATTTCTTCTAAGGATATTGTAAAGTTCTAGAAATACATCCTACGCATCTGCATAAAAGTGCTTTAAATCATCATGCATTTTCCAGTAAATGTAGTAAGATCCAACCGCACTATAAATTCACCATGTATCAATACAATTGAATTCCTTACCACTCGGAGCACTGTTTAAAATGCCACTAAAACACTAAATAGGTTCATCAAATTTTTGTTTACTTTCTCGCACTATTCCATCTTCCAATTCTTCACCACATACAAGGAAACTACTGCTTAAATTTTCTGAAACTTGCACTAATGAGACAAAAGCATATTACAACAACAATATACATAAAATAATATGTATCAATAAAAATAAAGAACATAATTACTTAATACTAATTGGATCCATGCCACCCTTCAAGCTGTGTAATAGATTATTACTGAGTTTACCAACAATTTTCTCTGTTTTTGAGGTTACAATTCGGTTGATCATTCAATATGTACATCTTTAGTAAAAAATAGAGAAAGAAAAAGCTAGACTCATATCTCATTTTTATCCAACGTGCTGCCTGGTGACCAGACGTAGACATTTTCCTCTGAATTCATATCAGGTATATATTCATATATATGTGTGTGTGTTTATGCTAAGTTTGTTAACATGTGAGGAATTTTGTTACTTATATATCTCTGGAAAATCTGTAGTGCACTTATGTTTCTAACACTAAACAAAACCAAATGAAGATTCGAATTTCAATTAACGCATAGAAAATATTTTCATCTGCAGAGCCTTTTTTTTTGGGGGGGGGGGGAGGGGGGTGGTTTCCCCTGAATACAGAAGAAAAGTACATCACATGATCAAGAAGAAAATACAAACCAAAAGATCAAATAAGGAATATGAATAGTACACCACAAAATCAAAATGAAACTACGAACCAGATTTAGATTAGTTTGGAGCAGAAAATCCTTTGTCATTATCTCCAGCTGCAAATTAAATTGTAAAAAGGAATTTCTCAAAACACATCATAAGAATAAAACGAAAAATAAAAATAAATAAGCAGTAACTTACTTGTGTATAGCAGCACAAACTGATGATTTGTTCACCAGTAAGAGCCAGAGACAACGACTTTAAGCTCTTCGTTACCATTTTCCTCTTGTTCTTTCTGGATTTCCCTGGCAGATTCTCTGATATACATGCCACAGAAACGAGCCTCAATTGTATGCAAAGTTGGAATATAGCCTAATTCTGAAGGGATATTTCTCAGATGATAGCATCTCTGCAACACCAATCTTTCAAGTCTCGGAAAATGACTGCTCGAGGCATTCCATTCTATAAGTTTTACCCTATCTAGTTTGAGTATTTTGAGCTTCCGAAACTCATCTTCCCTAGCATTCCATCTTGGTCCGATGAAAGCATCCAATATTATTTTGAGAATTTCCAGATTCGGCAGTTTCCCAATTGTTGACATCTTTTCCCAGGGCAAACAGCTTTTAGATAGAGTAAGCTTTTTTATCTGAATGGGAATGTTAATCTCTCCTTTCAAGCTACTTAAAAATTCCAGTTTCAGTGTTCTGAGCTCAGGAAGAAAGTCAAGATTCGGATAGCGATAAGTCCTTGAATCAACTGGAAATTGCTCAAATATGCATTTTAGAGTATGAAGATTGGGTGAACACCTCAAGATCTCTTCGTCCTTCACACGACAAATATAAATGAAAGAAAGAGTTTCAAGGCTATTCGGTTTTGCGCTATCACAATTATTACAGAATTTTACAGGGACCTCAATATGTAGATGTCTCAACTTAGGCATGTTTAGAAGGTCTTGCGATATATCATCTGCAGTTTTTGCAAATAAAAATTCTAACTTCTTCAGTCTTCCTATTGATGACAGTATCCTTGAAACTGATAAGTACCTCAAATGAATCAGGTCTTCAATTCCTCTTGCATCAGAAGATCCGGATGAAAACTCCAAAACCTTGAGAAGTTTCAATTTGGGACAGATAAAGGGATCGAAAAAACAGCCTAGCAAAGAGCTGATATGAAGGCCAAACGGTTTTGACAGGGAGAGGCCTGAATAAGAGTGGATGAATAGGCGATGGTGTTGCTCGTACAATGAAAATTGACTAAAGATGTCATAGCACCAATCAGCATCACAAGAGCAGCCATTTATAACCCACAAATTACAACGTTTAGTCAGTAGGCTGTAATGCAAGGGAGGGAAAACAAAAGAAAAGAAAAAAGAGAGAATTAACTTACTTTTCGATCACCTTGAGAAAGTTCTCTTCTTCTGCCATTCTCAAGCACATATCGCGTAGGAGGTCATGAATAGTACAAGTTTTGACTCGATTGTCTGATCTTCTTCTAGAAGGTTGTATTAAGCTCCTGTTTATCAAGTCTATGAGATATTCCTCTGCCACATCCTCCAAGCTCCTGTGCTCTTTCTTCTGTATAAACCCTTCTGCGATCCAAAGTGATAACAACTTTTTGACTGGTATTTCCTTGTCTTCCTTGAATGCGGCAAAGTAAAGGAAGCATGGTTTCAAATGAATTGGTAAATTCTTGTAACTAAGTTCTAAAATTTCCTTGCTAGGGTCTAGAGATATGTAAGAACTTAAATTTGCTTCAACTGTTTGCCATAAGCTCTTTTTCTTCTCCATATTTGCAAGAACTGCGGCTATAACAATGACAGCAAGGGGTAGTCCATGACACTTTGCTGCAATTTGCCTTCCTATCTGTGATAGTGTTTGAGGGAAATCCTCTTTTGGAAATACCTTCTTCTGCAGCAAATCCCAGCAGTGATCTCGTGACAGTAATGGAAGTTCGTTAATAACGCTGTCAGATGAAATTTGAACAGCCACATCTTTGAGCCGACTGGTGAGCAGTATTCTGCTTCCATTTCTGTCATCTGGAAAGTATCTTTTAAAATCATCCCATGCCTTCGCATTCCATACGTCGTCCATAACAATAAGATATCTGGTTTCTTTCAAACTTTTGTAAAGGCATTCAGCCAAATTTCCATCATCCATATTCAGGATTGTGTCTCGGTCATGGTCATCTAGTGAACTCAAAATGTCAATCAGAAGATTTCTCCTTTGATATGTTTGAGAAACAACACACCAAGATAATTTATCGAAATGATCACTAACATAAGAAGTGTTGTACAGTATCATTGCTAAAGTTGTCTTACCAATTCCAGGCATCCCAACAATGGAAACAACTTGTCTGTAGTCTGGTCCTGTAATAAGCTGTCTTTCAATTTGTAATGTCAAGTCCTCAAATCCCACAACAACCTCATCAACCATAGGAAAGCTTTTAGCTTGTTCTGAAACTTCGCCAGCATTTCCTTCATCAAGTCTTTTAATCCTATAATTCAGCTTTATTGCCGGGAATGCAGTCCTGATGAGTTTGTTCCTCTGGATGAAATCAGAGATCCTCATAACTGTATATGAAACACGAGCCTCTCCAACCAAAAACGAATTAATGATATAGTCAGCTTCATACGCGATGTCTCTAAGTTGAATCACACATTCAATCAATTCTTTAATCTCCGGGTGATGCTGGACCTCTGTATCATTGAGGAAAGATCTGGAGAGCATCAGCTCCTCACGGAGTGTCATAATCTGACCATATAAGTCAAGAATGAGTTCAGCATTGTCATTGATTAGAAAATCAAGATCATCAAGGAGAGAGTCAACAATGAATAACGAAACCACAGTAGTTCTTGGAGTCGGACTACTTGGCAAATTCAAAACTGTCATATAATGATGTTTGATCTTAGCTTTCATCGTCTCAATCCTTTGTAACAAAATATTAAGTGCCTGATCTGTTTCTCTTATTGTGATTTGATCTGTCTTGACAAAGAAGGAATACACGATATGTCCTGCTTCGTTAGCCACGGCTTCGATTTCACTCAAAATATTCACACTTTGCAGTATAGATGTATCCCCAAGAAAAGTGTTTATAAATCTCAGCTCTTTCCTGAGAAGTTCCATCTGATCACTAACCAGAAGATCCACCTGGAAACTCGAGAAATCCTTTAATTCTTGGAGAATTTCTGACAGAAAGTTAACAAAGCTTGCCACACCTTCATTTCTCCTGAGAGTACTTTCAGATGAATGCTGCAGTGTCGGAACCACAAAAAAGCTTTTAAACTCTGGAATAATATCCACAACTAGTTTTGCAAATTCTCGGTAATCTTCGTTCTGTGCAAAGAAGATGCAATTCCTAGCAGAATCATCAAGATTCTTCAACAGAGAACGAACCCTGCCAGAGGACAGTTTTATTGCATAGTCGAGGCATGGCAAAAGGTGTGGACCAATCCATGGAATTCTTCCGTATTTAGAAATGATAACATCTTGCAGTTTTATAAGATGAATTGGCAATCTCAATACCTGTGAAAGGTTTTCTAGAGAGAGAGCCACTTCAACACCACTAGACATGGCAGAATGTCTAGGCGAGCGACAAAGCCTTTTCGCAGCGTGTTGGGCTTTCCATAATTCGTTTATCAGCTCTCGAGTTCTCTCCCCGCCCATCTTTTCCCTTTTTGTTTTGGGGGGGGGTTTCTGTTCTGGGGTTTCCAAAGTCGACAGATAAAGAAGATGAAGTAACTAGCACATAAATCAGTAGGGAGCAAAATATAACTTTTAGAAAGCAAGAGATCGGAAGAGCA
>CAVNYN010238588.1:0-36339 GCA_963692815.1 Nyctanthes arbor-tristis | reverse complement strand
CTTCTCACTGTAAAAGTTTTCTAATGATTTGGGCACACCTTGGTAATCAATGAAATATGTTTATTAATACAATTTCTTGTGTTTCTATATTTCTTGAAAAACCTAGTTGTAATGTTTCTTTAAAAGGTTGACGATTTGTTAACTTATGAAATTATCTTTATCTATTAAACTCAGGAAAATAAGATAAATTGGATTGTTTCGCATGTCCCGTCTCCGTTATTTGAATAAAAGCTTCCGCTACAGAATTTGTAAATTTCCCTAAGACATTCGGAAATATTGTAAAGTTAACGGGGGCGTGACACATAAAGTATCTAAATGGTCCACATGGTAGGTATATAGGCCCACGTATATCCCCATGAATTCTTTCAAAAAACGTTGAAAGTTCAACATTAACTTATGTAGGAGAATGTTTGACAACTAATTTCCGTTGTGAGCAAGCGTTATATGGATAATCATTAGGTAAAAGGATCTTCTGGTTCTTTAAAGAATGTCCATGCGTACTAGTAATGATCCGTCGCATCATTACTGCTCCTGGATGTCCAAGTCTATCATGCCAAAGCATAAAACTTTTTGGGTTTTTGAACTTCTGGTTCGCTATATAATTTGATTTAACTGATTTTATAGTTGTGAAATACATTCCAGATGGGAGTGCTTGTAATTTTTCTTTTATCTGCTTCTGGCCAGATAGAAAAGAAGTTATACAAAGATATTCAATATTATTTTCTTGCATTGTTTCAATATGATATCCATTGCAGCGGATATCTTTAAAACTAAGCAAATTTCTTCTTGATTTGCTAGAATAAAGGGCATCATTAATATATAATATTGTATTATTGGGTAAGATAATATTGGCTTTTCTAGAGCCCTCAATAATATTTGATGCTCCAGAAATTGTTTAGTTGCTAATGTTAATTTAGCAAAATACCATTTCCCTCGAAAAATTGTATGAGAAGTGGCATTATCAGCTAAGCAAACATCTTGACAAATCATCTTTATTCTTTTTGTATCTAAACAAGAAAAATTTAAATTATCAATGAAAATCAAATAACGAATAGTTTATTCGAAATTGAAATAACTCATGGCAACTTACCATTAAAAACTAGAAAGGGAATAAGTTCATATCTAATGCAACAATGTAAAGATAAATAAAAGCAAGAATAAACTAATCGATATCCTCCATGGCGCTGCCATCAACCACATCCGCTTGAATCAACAAAAAAATTAGAGACATCTATATGAGTCATATCATTTAGATCATCAAAACTTGAAAAATTGATCTCGACTTTCCCGTTTCCCTTGATGGATTGTTGGTAGAGATCCACAAGGTGTTTAGATCGGAAGAGCGTCGTGTAGCGACCAATGTCCTTCCATCCCACTCCTATAGCAACTCTCTTCATTCTTTTTGAAGGAATTGTTTTAACTTGTTTTATGCTTTTTGGAGTTGCTGCCATGTTGTTTATTATTTGGCCCATTATTCTATCAATATCTATATCCACGCCCACGCCCGCGTCTGCGTCCACGACCGCGACTGTGTTCATAATTTGTTGCATTTGCTTCAGGCAAATCATCTACATTAGCTTCAGGCAGTGCTACATACCCATTGGGCACAATGCATGGTTTTTCATTAGTAACTCATT
Source organism: Nyctanthes arbor-tristis (assembly GCA_963692815.1). Classification (NCBI taxonomy): domain Eukaryota; kingdom Viridiplantae; phylum Streptophyta; class Magnoliopsida; order Lamiales; family Oleaceae; genus Nyctanthes; species Nyctanthes arbor-tristis. Next base: position 34,702 of record CAVNYN010238588.1, on the reverse strand, counting down.
GTTCTGTTCTGCAACAAGTAAACAAAAAATAAATTCTGAATATTTCTTGAAACCGCGTTTGCAGTATTGATGCTGCAGTAAGAAATTGAATGCATGAAAAGTAGAGAAAGTTTTCTCTAATGTGTCATCATCTGTGATTTTTTCTCCCACACAGATTGAGTTTTGAACATATTCTAAAAAGCTCTGAGTTGTACTCACTAACAGTTTTGAAATCTTGTAAGCGAAGGTGCATTCTCTCATATCGGGCTCTAGGAAGGACTATAGTTTTTTGGTGATCAACTTTTAGTTAATTTTTTTCAAAGATCTTCTGGATCATTCACAGTAATGTATTCACTTTTTAAACATTCATGGAAGTGTTGGCGAAGGAAAATCAATGCCTTAGTACGATCCTGCAGAGATTGTGTATTTTCATCTTTTATTGTTTCACCAAGACCCTTTGAGACAAGATGGATCTCTGTCACACCCCCATTGCTTATCGAATTTTCTTATTAAGTGGTTTGCTTTTTTTTTTTTATGAAAACTTTAGTTGATAATTCATATTTACAATGCGGGATGAGACAAACTAACAAGTTGGTTGATTACTATATCATTTTAAGTTCTAAAGTAACTTTATGACTAAACTCATCACATGACAAAAAAAATCTAAACTCTTATGAGCCTCTTTTCTTTTCTTATAATTATTTACGAAATAAAATTGGATATCTATCTTTTACTCTTGTTTACTACATAACTATATCAAAAATTTGCGTAAAGAACAAATTATGTTAATGAACTTATTTTATTATTAACTTGCCGAGTCATGTGATTGGAAAGCCTTTACATGGAAAATATGCTCCTAATCCATACAAAAGTCATTCATTGTAGTACACACTAAGTTTTACATATGCAAGTACCTAGTTTATTCTAATATCGTATTGTCTTATTAAGTGAAAAACATAGGTTTATCAACCATAAACTTATCATGATAGATGTGTGTATGAGTGTAGGCACAATACACATTAAGCTTATATGTAATGCCCAAATACATTAGGAATTGCGAGGCATCCTCATAGTAATCCCATAAGTCCGTCTCTATTACTTGAATTATCCTACTCCCACTCGAGTTTTCATTCCATGTCTCGGCTTGCCTTTCGAAGACCTTTCGGATAAACATCTACAAAAAAAATAATTAAACATTAAGTGAGTACAATGTACCCTGTGAGTAACATAATGTTTTGGGTTGCCACGAGATTTCAAGGAAAACCATTTTACAATTACAAGTCCAATAAGTAAAAGATGCACAAATCGTTTCAAATGCATAATAGGGCCCAAACACTAGAATCACCTACTACTCGTAGTGCGCAATAATATCATTCAAATGCTAAGTGGCTTATGGCAATACAATGATACGTGGATCCACACTAACTTTGATTGACCCTTACCGAAGTCTCAAAGAGATTACTAATCAAATCAGACACCATACTAATCGTCCCTATCTTGGGGTCATGGGATAGATTATAGTATGGGAATAATTCAAAGTAATTCACTACAGAGCGGGTAGGGCAATGCTAGTGATTTGTATGCAAGAAAACATTTCATTTCTTATCATAATAAGACATCAAACAATCATTCTTTTTGTAAAGTAATGACATGCCAATAGAAACCAAGGCATTAGTTACTCACCTTACTCTTGTCCGTTCTAAGGATTAATGGATGTTTATATGTGGCAAAATACCTTCAAATCTTTAAGTATTCCTCAAGTAAAGTAGCTCTCCAAGTAAGGTCTTGTATGTGTATGGAGAAAGCTTTGCTTGGAAAACAAAGGATGTGTTTTAGAAGGCTTCTTGAGGATGTTCTAAACCTACCTCAATTTATAGACTAATTTCCCCAAATATTTTCAAAAAATCCTTAGATTCCACCAATAAAAGAGTCTCCAATTGTCTCTAGGTCATTAATACATAGCCAACAGAAATATGTCCAATCGGAAGTTCATGAGAATTTTTTTTAGTAAAAATGCCAAGTGTTCTCTCATTTTATTCACATGAGCAATTATAATGGTCCAAGTGTTCTCTAGATTTTTCTACCTATCACTTAATGAACCCTTCAACTTAATGCATTCTATAATTAAGTCCTTGGCTTTTCGACTATACCACTATAATATCACATTTTTTTTATTTAAGCATTCTTTGGTCTCAAACTCGTCACCCGATTAGCCTTTGTCTTTCTTTTGGCAACATTACCAACCAATGAATATAGTTGATACAAATTCAAGGAATCGTTTTTCATTCTCATTATAGAATACAAAAATGTTCCCAAATTCCTATCAAGTATCACGGCTAATTAGCCGATTAAAAAAATGTTCAAATTCTTGTAGTATGTCTCAGCTAATTATCCGTAAAATTACTCACCGAGTTTTTATAGTTAATCATTATTCGAGATTTAAGTCAAACTAAAATTTTCAAACTTTCGCGGAATTTTACAATCTCAGCATCCAGAATCTATAAAAAATAATTTTTTCCAGATATGTCAAGTGCAGCAAACTCGAATTTTGTGACACTGACCATTTGGATAATTTTTCTGTACAAAAGAAAAATATTCCAATTAATACAACAAATAATCATTATCATTAGTAGTACAAATTATGTGTTCCTTCATAAATAAGAATAGTGTAATAATAGAACTTATAATATTTGCCCTTTTGGGGAAATAGTATTACTTTATGATATTAAAGTGAGTGTACTTTTCACGAGCCCCGAATAAAAGTGTATTTTGTAAGACTTAGATAATAATCAAATGATACACAAGAATTGTAACAATATATTATCCTTTTAAATAAACATATATACAGAACATGTAATAATTAAAGCAATTAATTGCACATAAATATAAAGACATGTATATATAAGTAATCATAAAGAGATGCATGATAGTTATTAGTTTAAACAAGATTGATAGTGTTTTACCAATAGATATTGGTTGCCATCTTCATGTCTATTATGTAATTGGCCTCTAAAATTATATCAAGAAGGAGATCAATCAAAAGAGAACTTCATGATCCCCTTTTAAACAAATAAAGAAAGATAAAAGATAATTCTTGAATGCCAAGTTTACATTCATTATATAATTGGCCCTCATAATTATCTCCATAAGAGAAGCAATCCAAAATTAATTTCGTGATGTCTTTTGTATATTAGATCGGAAGAGTGATAAACAATTAGATTCCAATAATCCATTAGAATTGAATATTGACAATCCATTTATGTATATATGTAAAGACATGGAGATTCAAATTAATATTTTGATACAACATCATTTACATGAGATAAGCAAAAGGAATACGAAGTGGTGTTTGCTTTCGCTTTCTTAAAAAAATTTGGGTTGTAAAACTAATCACAACCTCACATATTAAAACAATCTTACTATTAATTGGTAGACCATTCCATAGGTAAATTTTGGAGCCACTCTTACCATTAATTTAGAAGAAGATCTCGTAAAAGGATAACGAAACGTTATAATAAAAACTAAACAACTTTCATGTATCTAAATATAAATTTTCGGATTCAATTAATCAAATAATATAATAGTCTTAAACAAACAAAAGTCAAAAAAGAAAAATTGGATGATCAAAAGAATATTTTGTGGTGTATCCTAGTGAATTTCATATGGTGAAAATAAACAAAAATTGAAACAAAATTATGTTGAGAGATAAAAGCGTCTCGTGCTGATAACGCGTTATAAAAAGAGAGAAAATAACGTAGAGATAAATAATTACCTTTTAGAAAATTGTGTGAATATAATCAGAAGCAGAGACCCCTATTTATAAATACAAAGCTCAGATTTTAGGGTACAATAGTAATATATCTAAAGTTTGTAGGGGTAGGATAGTCATTCACTAAATATTTAATTATTTACAATATTATATTTATTTTTGGTTGTTGTTTTTCCTTTTTTTTTTTGGGGGGGCGGGTTTGGTGGGGGTGGGGGGAGACAATTGAACACGGTGCCACTCCAATCTGCCAAAAGCACTGCTCGAGGGAGAAAAGAGACAAAATTCCAAACCAGATGAAGCTGAAAACAGAGAGATTTTCGATGACATTAAAATTATTTCAGTTTTGGTCAGTCCAAAATTTATATTTAAAAAAAAAAAAAAGAAAAAAGAATTATTATTATACTTTCTTGATTACATGCAATAAATGATGCAGTGACAACGGTGTGCGAATTACCAATATCTCGAATCCAAACAAACCTTTGGTTTTGTAACAGCAGCAACATAATTCGCTCCTGTATTTACCATCCTTTAGACTCGGGACAATCCCAATTTTTTTCATCTCTATCTACGTTCTTCACCCGCAGAAAGTAAAATCGGGTAGATAAACTGAAAAACCCATGTTTACCAATTCATCATTTGATTCATTTCACTGCCGTTCCCACAATTACAAAATTTCTGTTTCCCTGCTTGATATGGTTTTATTTTATCGACAGATATCTGCATATATTTTATAGTTTATGTTTTGCAGTCTTGATAGGAAGTGGTGAATCAGTGGTGATCGGTAAACTACATGGCATGCATGAGGCTGGGATCCAAAGCAGACGCGTTTTACCTTGATGGCCACACCTGGTTAGTATGGGGTTCTAAAACTTTTTTAGGACCCATAATTTCGATCGTTTGAATTTAGGATTTAGTGGTTCTTGTTTGATTTTGGTAATTTTTGAGTCTTTGACAGAGTGAGGGAGGTGGGTTTATCTGCTATTAGTTGTTCATAAGTGAAAATTCTGTATGTATTTGAATTTAAAGCCAGTGTCTTAAACTTGCTGCCTTGTGTTAAGTTATAATGATTTAGTATTAGCGTTAAAAATTTGTCCAAATTCCAATGCATTGCAAATCCAGAAGTTCTGGTTGTAAATTTGTCTGCATGCCCTTGGATTTTCTGGAGAGTTTTCGCCAAATCTTATAGAACCAAGTGAGCATTTCTTCACCGTGCATTCCTAAACCTTTGGGGCTTGTTTGATAAGCAATACAAGACATGACTCGATAAATATGATATGTATTCACGCCATATTGTTTCTCATCAGGGATGCGTATGCGACTTAGATTTTAGTTTCTGTTAAGAAAGATTGCTTGTTTACTGCATTGATTACATTAAATAATTTTATTTTGGAAGAATTCAATTTTTTGTAATGTAGATATTGTTTGTGCAGGCTCTGCTCCACTGGCCTCCCCAGTGATGTCTGCATTGAAGTTGGAGATACATCCTTCCATCTCCACAAGGTTTTATTTTGTCTGACATTTGATAATTTGATCATACCAGTGTGCATTGTAACTGAACTGCAGCATATATATATATATATATATATTTAAACCTTTTTAGTATTCATGTTGGTTTTAAAAGTTTGTTTCCCGTTTCTCTTTATCTTTGATCTTCCTTCTTTTTTCGTGGTAACGAGGTGAGTGTAGGAAGGAGAATCCTCTACTTGTCGAGCATCTTGGAAACCTGTTTACCTCTTAATTAGCATACATATCAGACCAAGGACATAATCTACCGTCATGGGTCACCTCAACCTCTCTTCAAAACCAGAACTTGTTAACTTTATGCAGGAGAAATATCAACATATTCTGTTAAGTCTGAAGCACACTAGAATATGGCATGGCATGGCATGGCATGTTCAAAATCTTTGACATTGCCATGGAGAATATAGGACGTAGATGTTGGAGCTCTTTAACCTGTTATGCTTTTTTCTTTCCATTATCCATGTACTCTAGCTTCGACTGCCTTGACTCTTTTGGGTGTGTATGCCAGTTTCCGCTGTTGTCCAGGAGCGGTTTGCTAGAAAAACTAATCCAAGATTTTTCTGAGAACTTCCGGTGTGTTTTGCAACTTCATAACGTACCTGGTGGAGCAAATACGTTTTTGCTCATAGCAAAGTTCTGTTACGACGTTAAAGTTGAATTCACAGCAAAGAATGTGGTCAGTCTTAGGTGTGCAGCTGAATATCTTGAAATGAATGAAGATTTTGCAGAAGGAAACCTTATTAAACAAGCCGAAAATTTCCTCAATGAAGTATTTGGGAGTTGGGTAGACACTTTTAAAGCACTCGAAACTTGTGAAGACGCCCTTCCCCTAGCAGAAGAACTTCATATAGTTTCACGATGCATTGATCGCCTGGCAACTAAAGCTTGTGCAGAACCAAATCTTATGAGCAGGCCTGTGTCAAGACGAAGTGCTGCTCAGACTCCAGTCAGCACTGTTCCATGGAATGGTATCCACTCAACTTCAAAGCCACATACCCCGACTAAGGGTTGGTGGTTTGAGGATGTGTCATTTTTTAAATTGCCTTTGTTCAAAAGGTTTATGCAGGCTGTTGCTACTAAAGGCATGAAACCCGAGAGAATTGCTGAGGTTGTAATGTACTATGCCAAGAGGTATCTCCCCTTAGATGGTAGGCAATCAAGCTTTCACAACGGGAATGATTGTACGCATGGAACGATGCTTCACCTTACTTCTGATGCAGATCAGAGGACTCTCCTTGAAGAGATAGTTCGGTTACTACCAAACCAAAAGAGTGTGACGCCTACGAAATTCCTGCTTAGACTTCTGCGTACATCCATGATACTCCATGCTAGTCCATCTAGTCGAGAGAATTTGGAAAGGAAAATTGGTGCCCAATTTGATCAAGCAGTTGTAGAAGATCTTCTGATACCAAACATGGGATATTCAATGGAGACCCTTTATGACATTGACTGTGTTCAGCGAATGGTGGATCATTTTGTGTTGGTGGAGCAGAAACAAAATGATTCTACCTTAAATCCTTTGGCAAACGAGGGCCATTTAGTGGCAGATTCTCATTCATTCACACCAATTACCACGGTGGCAAATCTTGTGGACAGCTATCTAGCTGAAGTGGCACCTGATGTTAACTTGAAACCATCGAAATTCCTGGCCCTAGCTGCAGTAATTCCCGAATATGCCCGACCATTGGATGATGGAATTTACCGTGCAATTGATATATACTTGAAGGTAAGTCTATTTGAGTTCTTTAAAAACTTGTTGCAGTCAAAATCTGACATTGGCAAACAACTAAATGCTTATTTGACGGGGTTCTGTTCAGGCACATTCATGGTTGACAGACACAGAAAGAGAACAGCTATGTCGAATCATGAATTGCCAGAGGCTGTCATTGGAAGCAAGCACCCATGCAGCTCAGAATGAGAGGCTACCATTGCGGGTTATCGTCCAAGTTCTGTTCTTTGAACAGCTCCGGCTGCGTACATCTGCGGCTGGTTGGTTTTTTGTCTCAGATAACCTTGACAATTCACAAAACCTAAGTGGGAATCTTGAATCAAGTAATGACTGCATGCTTCCCATAAGTTCTGGAGGCAATCAGCTTGTTCCCCTTTATGATATGAGCGGCCGGGTTTCTGAGCTTGAAAAGGAGTGCTTGAATATGAAGCAAGAGATAGAGAAACTCGTGAAGACCAAGGGAAGTTGGGACAATTTCTTTAACAGACTCGCCCTAAAACTTAAGGTGAAATCTTTTGACTTAAAGTCCATGAAGGTTCCCTGCAACGGCCTAGCAGTAAAAACACCAAGAAAAGCAGTTTCCAATGGAAAGCAAAATCAAGATGCTTGTAAGTTACATAATCAGATACTTGATCTTTAATGATTTTTCCTTGCGCTGTTTCTCTCTCTTGGAAGCCACTGTTAGCAATTACATCGTATTGTTTCACTCTCGGTTTATGAATTCCGCATTTCAGTTTTACCGTTTTGTTGTACATTTTTCTTTCTCAGTATCAGACCAAGAGTTGAAAAATCAAACAGCACTACTATTAGTCTATTATGGTAAGATGTAAAGAAGTCGCCTATTATTCCCACTGTTACAAAATATATCCAAAAATCCCCAGGATGAAAGGCTTAACCTTCTTATATACACCAACCTCAATGATACTCTAGTCAAAATGGATATTGAAAGATGAAAATATTGAAAGACAAATAATAAGTCCATTGTTTCTCCCATTTGTCGCAACCCGAATCAGAACTTGAACTCATCTCGGCCTTGGTCGGGAAAATGTAGCATGAGAACGAGTAAGCATATCGACCATTGAAGGTGTTTGATAGGCCTGAATGAGACTGGATAGGTCCGTAGAATCACCTCTTGCCGTTGCTCTCTGCCACGAGTGTGAGCTCAAACCTGACAGAATATAGGCCCTTCCCGATGTCTCGTAAACGTGTCTGCTTGCCATCCTCTCTTGCATTTCCTTGAGCTCTGCATCGAGCGCAATACAGAGGCGGTCTTGAGACTTAGCTGACACGGTTTCTGACAATGCTCTCTGGCAATTCTCGAGGGTTGAAATTGCAAGAGCTAAGTCTCCAGTTTCAGCAGCAGTTCTGGCTTGTGCCATTGCATCTGCTACTCGAAGCCTATTCCGCTGTCTATCAACCTTGATGGACATTTCCTCTCGTCCAGCCTCTTCACTTCTTGTAATTCTAACGTCTTCACTTTCTAAGCTTACCGTTGCTTTTCTCAATGGATCGTTGTAAATGCACCTCACTCTCAACAATGTTGTTTCGTTACTTGATAATTCGTCTGGGACATTGACTGAGACCAGAAAGTCCCGTTCTTCGTCAGCATACAGATCTCCAACATCAATAGATCCTGTCCGTTGATCAGCCATCACAAAATTGGGATAACTTCCTGCTTTTAGATTTTGAATTTGTACCCTCGGGTGAACACATTCAATGCTTAACTGAAGGTTCTTGACGACAACACTCAGAAGGCCTCCGATGCACTGTGCAAAAGCATCCTGGATCATACCTTCCGTCTCAATGAAAGAGAAAGTCCCTCCAGAACTCTCTGAAAGAGAGTGCATCCTTGATGCATCATGATCGGTACCAAAGCCAAAAGCATGGACTGGAATCCTAACACCCGAACTATTCTCCGTGTGAGCAGACAAAGGAACAAGCAACTGGTAACCTGGTTCATTCTGATTTCCACCAGCATTACTGACTGAATACGTGTCTTGCCCATCGGATAGTAGTATTATACTGGAAACTGGATTCTTTTGCCTTCGATCTTCCATTATTTTGGCACCCTTTCTCAAGCCTTCGGCAATGTTTGTCCCTCCATTTGCAATCAAGGAATTAACCGCTTGCACTGCTAGCTGCTTCCCTGTTTCAGACATCCTCAAAAGGGGGAAAAGGCGACTGGCGTTCGAGGAGAAGGCAATTACCGCCAGCCTGTCATTTGGACCAAGATTCTGTATTAGAAACCCCGTAGCTCGCTTTAACAATGCAAGCTTGGTACCTGCCATGCTACCACTGATGTCAAGAACGGTAACCAGGTCAACTGGAGCCCGAGGAGTTTGTGAAATTAGGTTCAAATTAGCCTGGTCTCCAGTAGGAGTTTCCCCAAAATTTGAAGGAGCTTTAAGGTTAAGCAAGATGGTAAAGTCATCAGATGTATTCGAGCCGGCAACTGCCTGAACTTCCGTGTATGTCTTGATCATAACTTTGCTCCGGTCAACACTATCTTCAGTGCTTGATGAGCTTGTCTCAGATGAGTCAGCTAGAATATCCAACAACTCGTCATCATTAAAAAAAGATGGCTCCGGTGAGTGAAACAGTGATGCTACAAGTCGTCTGGAATCTCGTCGAGGAGGTAATTGAAGATTTCCCGGTGTCAAAGCATCATTCCGGTGTGGAACTACAGGATGTACTCTCGTTGTTTCAAATGGTGGATCCAAGCTTGGGCTCTGAAAGGGAATCTCTTTCCACTTTGCTCTGCAAACAGGACATGTCTGGTTTCCATGTTTTACATTTGAAGCAATGCAATGGAAATGGAATGAATGAGAACATTCTGCAGTGAATATAGCATGACCATCTCCTCGTCTCATTGATGTTAAGCATATCGAACAGGTCCTCTGAAATTAAGTGAACCAGATTTAAACAGAGCATATACAAAATTACACAAGCAAAACAGCAATATCACGTCAATGAAAACGCATGGCATCCTTAAACATATGCTAACATTCATCAAATGGAAAACACACAAACACAAAAACAAAAAGCAAAAATGCAGTTCCTTCAGAGCTTATCAAATCAAATTCTTATAACACCAACAACCAAATATATCACATAACCCCTTCAAGGTCAGAAAGTTCTCAGTTCAAGAACTTAGTCTTGATTCTCAGTTCGAAAAATCACATTACCAGACACAACAAAGTCTTAAAATGATTATTATATCCATCGTTGGTAACTAGATAGTGTGCTCTTCCGATCTTTAATTTCCAGCAACTAAACACATAAAGAAAGCCTCCAAATAACTCAAATAAAGTCATAAACCATACATAGCGTTTCAAGAAACTGAAATTCTCATTCATCAGAAATAAAATTATAAAAATCCCCAATCTCATTCCGCAATTCCACCATTTATTCACACAAAGAACACGTTATTTTAGCATAAAGACCTCCAACGGGATCCCATCTTTCACCGTTCTCCCTTTAATTCATATGCAATAAAAACATGCACTATGCATAAAGCAACACAAGAACAAAATAACTCAGTAAGTGAAAATTAATAAACAGGCGGACCTTAGAAGAAGATCTGCTGAAACTCCTAGATAGCTTTAGGCGACTTAATCCAAGTGGCAGCGGCACAGAGGTCCCCTCCACCTCTGCTGATAGCAGAGTAGCGTTGGAGCGCCTCTCCGGTGGTCTCGCAGGTGGCAAAGAGTCACCCTCATCATCATTGTCCAATATATGATTTCTTGGTGCATAGACACAAAGATTCATCCCAAGTGCAATCTTCACTTTATTCCATTTACTTCCCATTTGTAGTTATTTCACACAGAACAATCCCCTGGAGAAAATCCAAGAGACTACAAACAGCAAGGTAATGCCGTTCTTTCTAATGGGGCCTCTATTCTACTTGATAAAACAGAAACAACACGCACTTATCAAGAAAGTCAGTTTCTTACGCGGAGAAACAAAACCCAAATTATCAAGATTCAAGAAAATGAGCTTCTTGGGAACGGGAATCCCTTAGAAGGAAAAAAAGGGTAAAACGACCACTTTTCCTTGAGAGAATGGAAAATGTACGGGAGAAACGACGAAAGGATGCAAGGAGGAGGGAGATTGCTTTAGCCTTCTTCTTGGAAGCCATTCGGGTGGGAATGGGGCGAGGTGGTTGAATAATAAATAAATAAAGAAAAAATATGGTGAGTTTAGCCGACTTCCACCTGCGGCTCTGGTTTTTGGGATAAATAGCAGCTGGGGCCCCTAACCTTTGTGCTTTTTACGTTTGGGTTCCTTAACTTCTAATTTCAAACATGGTAAGACCACTATATTCTTCTTTTTTATTTTTTTTTTAAATATAATTTGGGAAACTTTAGGAGGGACATAGACTAGAACTCAAAATCTCATCTTAACTTAATTAAAAAAAATAAAAAGATTGTAGATACAAAACATAAAAAGATGAAGTCACAAACTTTTTTAGGTTAATATCATTATTATGAACGTTAAAATATGAAATATTTTTAACAAGTGAAATTTACCAATTTTTAAAAGAATTTACCTGTCAGGAGTTTTGACAAGGATACTTTTACAAGGAAAATAGTGTGATGGCAAATGAAATTTAATTGACAAAAATACTTTTACAAGGAAGATAGTGTGATGGTAAATGAAATTTAATTGACGAATGTTTTAGCAAAATTCAACAAAATGATATGTTTTCTGGTCTAATTTTTGTTTTGAATTTAAACAAAAAGATAGAATAAATGATCTCATTCCACGACCCAAAAAAAAAGAATAAATGATGAAAATTTCTGTAAAAATATCAGTCTGGCTATGGAGAGTTACCTCAATGCCCCAATCACATGCAATTATATTGCAGTGTACTCTCCCTAAGGGGAAATCAATACTCCCCTTAGAAAACTTGGTAAAAATGTTACTTTAGGATTTCATTTCATGAATATGGAGATTAAATAAAAATAGTCTTAACAATTTTTATTTTGAAATAAAAATAAAACGGTAACATGTAATTAAGAATTTTTTCTTTTTTTGGAAACTAAAAGATTCTTGCTTAATTGTATTGTATCAAAAAAAAAAAAAAAGTGATTCTTGCTTAATGCCGATCACAAAAGTATACATATAAGTTTCTTGCTTAATGCCAATCAAAAAACTATACATATAAAAATATAATATATTTTCATATTTTTTATGGTTAAGAAAGTCTAAAAATTTTAGATGAAAATTCATGTTCAAATTTTGCAACTCGTTCGGTCTTTTTGTCTCTTGTTAACAACGTCTTTTGTCTTCTGTTTTCCAGTTGCATCTTCATACAATACAAACGCTAACAAATTGAATCAAACACCATTTTCTACCCACCATTTATATTTAAAACGTTTATTATTTATATGTTTAAAAAATATTAATTTTGATGACCAAATCGAAGTAAATTGTTGACCAATTAAATCTTAAAGGAGTTGAATAATTCTCTTTATTTATCGTCTTCACTAATGAATCATGACAAAACTAGACGGCAATACCTACTTGAAATTTAGAGCAGTCTGGCTATAGAAACAGATCGAGCTTCGAGTTTGGAGCCCGACCACCAATTATAGGGGGCTACGTGTATTTTAAAATACACATGACCTCCTGTGATTGGTAGTCGGCCTCCAAACTCAGAGCCCGATCTGTTTCTATAGAAAATTTAAAATTTGGAGAGCCTTGCGCTCTTGCGACTGTACAAATTAATGAACCAGTTATTCAAGATCTTTTTTCTAACTATGTGTGCTTGGGCATTTGGAATCCTTTTTTTACAATTATCTCATCATCACTAGCTTAACTAAAGAAGCAATTTTACAAGAAGACAAACATCATCATTTATTTGTTAAACTAAAAATGGTCTAATACGGTACGTTTTTCATAAAAAAAAAAAAAAAAAGCTCCTTGCCACCATCAACCAAGACTTTGAACTTGCACTTATGAAAGGTGCAATCTAGTCAGGGGACTTGTAACCATGAGCACAAATCCCGTCAAATTATCCAGTGTTACGTTGTCATAAAAAAATTCAAGCAAAACCATCTGCGTGATTTGTTTCGTATGAACTCGTATCCAAAAACCTAAAAACTTATCAACAAGTCAACCAATATATTTTGCAAATATGTTGATTTTCAATATCAAGAAATTTTCAAAATAATCCATCCTGGAATTTGTCAGTTTCAAAGTTTTGGCACTAGAGGACCTTTTCTATTTATATTTTATTCTATGAGGAATATTAAATATAATGAATTTCCAGGCAACTAACAAATTAAATGCTAACGCTAATAATTCAAAGTCTTTGATGAACATTCCATTCTGAAAGTTAAAATGAATTAATTGCAGACATTTCTACACCTATTTATTGTTGCATGTCATGAGTTGTCACCATGTAGATCTTCGACACTAACAGTCAAAGCTTACAGCAAACAAAATAAAGATTTAATTTAATCAAAGTTGCATCTTTTTCTTCCTTTATATTCGTCGTATTTTTTGGTAGAAAACCCAAATTGTTTGATAATCTAAACATTTAATGATTTAAATATGTTTGTTTGCTAGCATCATCATCTTTGAAAAAACTAGTGCACAAGGACATTTCGGATAGAAGACATCATTTTGATTATTTAAAAACATGTAATTCTCATATATTAACCTTTAAGTAATAAATAAAAAAATGTCAAAATTCAAGTGGTCTAGTGACATCTTAGTGGGTTTTCTACACTCTAAGTTTAGGTTCAATTTCACCCCTTGACATTCCCCTTCTAATAATATATTAAAAAAAGAAAAAAGAAAAAATAAATAAAATAAGATATGCTCCATCCTCCTATGAAAATAGTCCTTTATCAATTTTCATATAGATTAAGAAACCCCAATTAATGTTATCCAAAAAGTGAAAATTATCTAAAATTTTCCTAACATGCTCATTCATTTAATTGATATCATCTAACCTTAACGTTTCATATTATTGTGCAATCTAACCCTGACCTTTGAATCTTGACAATTCTAACGTCAAATCTCACATTTTTTACACAAACTAACATTTTTAACTTAAAAAGACTACAATATTTTTAAATTTTAATTGAAATAAAAATTGATAATTAAGAAATAGGTAAAATTTAAAAAACATATATTGGTTATATTTGAGATCGTAAAGCAATGAGAATTTAGGGATGACAGTGAGTTGGATTGATGCGTTTCACGATCCGCCTAAAGCAACATGAGGTGGATCAAATCAATTTGCAAGTCGAGTGATGCTGCATCAATTTTTTCATCATTCTATTGATCTATTTATTATTTTTTTTCATCTTTAATTTTTTTCTCGTTTATTTTGCATTTTTATTACTTTTAATTAAATAGTTGTTGCGGACGGATCAAGGCAGACTTTCTGATCTATCACACTCTAAGGGATTATGGATTATAAAAATTCTTCTTTATTCAAGCAGGTTCTTAACAAGTTCACTGAACTATCAATATATATCCAATGTAATGACGACGAAAAATGCACAATTTCTCGTGAACTCGATGGGACCTTCTTGAATGGAGAAGTATCTTTATGATCTATAATCTCGCAAAACAGGATAGAAGAGAAGTGTTTGTTTTGATCTATCCGTAACAATTATTCAATTAAAAGTCATAACAAATGTAAAATAAATGAGAAAAAACTTATTAAATGAAAAATTAATAATAAATAGATCGATAGACAAATCAAAAATTCGATCACACCACCTGACCAGCACATCTATTCGGTCAACCCAATACTGCTTTATGCGCATGGTGAAGTAGATCAATCTAACACAACTTTATGTGTATTGTGAAGTAGATCAATCTAACACAATATAACCAAAATATTGGTTTTTTTATTTTTTTATCTATTTCTTATTTATCAATTTTTAGTTCAATTAAATTTAAGGGTGTTATATGCTATTCAAGTTTAAAAAGTTAAATTGTACAAAAAGGGTGAGATTTGAGGTTAGAATTATCGAATTTTAAAGATTGATGTTAGATTGCACAATAATATGAAAGATTATGGTTAGATAGTGCAAATTAGCCTTTAACTTTATCAGTTCTTATTTATTGATATCAATACACATTAAATAAGGACATATAAGAAAATTTAAAGACTTTGTAATAAAAGTAAATTATAATTTGAGATAAATAAAAAAGAATATTGAGACTATTTTTATGGGAGGGAGGGAGTATAATATTATTTTTGGAAAAAAAAAAAAAAAAAACTTGGGTGGTCCGTTTCATGGGCTCCCTGGGTTTAATCCTAAAGCTTCATCCATGGCTACAAATTGTAGCCTAAAGTATAATCTCTGCCAAATGTCATAACAATGAAAAAAATTTGCAAAGCCCACGTGTGGAAATTCCTAAACACTCTCTCTCTCTCTCTCTCTCTCTCAAATTTGGTCAAATCAATCACGTTCCCATATTTTATGAGTTCAATTAATATGTAGAAATATGTGATTCATATAAATGTATCTCTCAATGTCATTAAGAATAGTGATCATTATTTAATTATACGTTAGTGATAAATATTACTACTCAATAATTACATACCCTCTCTGACTCTCGAAACCGATCATGATTTGTATTACCATCTAAAAGATACTCATGGTGTTGGTCGAGGATTTCTTGGTCTAGATCAAATTCACTGAATTCATTTGCCCACCAAGTACATGCATAGGCAACAATGACAAGACATGATCAGTCGAGTACGAGGAGTTAAAACCTATATAATCTTTGACAATAATTTTCTAACACTGATATGGTGCCGTAGTACCAAATGTCTCATGTGACTGTATATATCCAACTACATCAATCTTGTGCGCCCGCATGTTGCAGAATGCTGAGAAACACATTCTCATGGCA
This sequence comes from Nyctanthes arbor-tristis, assembly GCA_963692815.1. NCBI lineage: Eukaryota > Viridiplantae > Streptophyta > Magnoliopsida > Lamiales > Oleaceae > Nyctanthes > Nyctanthes arbor-tristis. The sequence goes on along the minus strand of CAVNYN010238588.1, from coordinate 18,818 downwards.
AGGCAAGAGAAGCTTGGAATTGCTTCGAAACCCGAAATGTTCTTCTGCTTGATGAAGCAAGGACTTGAACAGAGGATGACTTAACAAGTCTAAATTGACAACATATCTCTTGCATTTTTCCCCTACATACACCAAAAATGTCCTTTTGGAACATCTTCTGGGACAGTAGTCTCACATTCTTCTTGATGGTGCAAGTTGCAATAACACCGACGACCCCGAAACTTGGAGTAATCCCAATTTAAGAGGCTCTTGAGGTTTGTATTGATGCAGTTTCCCTTTCCCTTTCTCATTCTTATGCATTTAGAATGTGTATGAAACTATCTGGTTTTTTCTTTTGTTTGGGGCTCTAGTTTATATATAAAGAGAGAAGCTATTACCTTGTAGGAGGGGAACATTACATAATTTTATCTTGAAATCAAGGCTATTATCCTTGTCTTCAAAAATGATTAATTTAAGTTTGTCTCATCCACGTCGAAAGTCAAGACTTCGATCAATCATGATAGATGACGTGATAGAAACTCGTAAAGATTCAAGAGATCGAGAGTTCGGATTGTAAGGGATGCAACACGAAACGCTGAATCCTACGTGAAGCGAGCAAAGACTCATTGGGAGCCAACTATTTATAACAATGGCTTTAGAACAAACTTGAGCACTTACAAGGTATGGAAATAATTTGTTTAAAAGCTTAAACTATTAAATCATAATTGTATATATAGTTTATGAGAATGGCTTCAAAACAAGCGCTTAACGACATACCATAATCTAGTGTCATATCTCGTATGGTACAAATATGTAACCCAATCAACATGTTGGGAAAAAGGATAGGAGCTGTTAGCACACAGAATCATATTATTATATTGTAAGACAAAAGTTTGGTACCATCAACTGGTGATCTTCAATAGCACACATCACTCTAATCAATGGCCAACCGTTTAACTTGTAATGAACCATGGTTTTGTTCTCAATCATTGAGAGAATGGGAATGGGTTGGTCACATGATCATAAATCTTAGCTACAAATCTACGAGAGAGTCAAAGGGCGAGCCTAATTGACTCAAGTTTCCATGGTCCTCAATGAGAACTCACATGGCTTGTCAAAATTTTAAGTGTCCTAGCTCGGCATATGGCTCGCCTGCTATATATTTCTTCTTCTTAAATAGTTGGATCGTCAAATATCTACTACTTGAGGAGTGCCTAGTACTCCATTCTTCATGATCTAGTCAATTATCCACGTGGATCCAAGGGCACCTTTTTGTTGTTTAAATTGAGCTCATGAACCCATATGGGTTATTGACTTGGAGTACTACTAAAGTTTGTTCCAATCAAAAGGGCTCTTAGAATGGATACATGGTACATTACCTAAAAATTCTCCATGAATTTCTCCACACCCCTTCTACTTAACAAACTGACTCCAAGCTACATAAAAGAGAAACATTCTCTACCTATTTTTGGTCTGATTTAGGTTTAGGAAAAATATGGCTACCAAGAAAAATGCAGAAACTCTGATTTTCGTATGTGCATTAATGACTACATTTTCATGTGGGATTGCATTCGACCAAGCAAAAAGAATGGCCTGCATCAAGGAGTGCATGCCGATTTGCATAAAGGTCATCGACGCTACCATCCACAGCTGCACTCCTGCCTGCAGAGAGTATTGTGAACAAATTCACGGTGGCCATCTTCTTAGGTTTGTTGACGGCCAACGAATTAAGACTACTTGATCTTGATCTACTTTCTTTTTCAGATACATTTGCTAAACACTCCTATAGAAGTGAACAAGATTTTAATTTTTATACTCGTTTTATTTTCTTGTAATTGTATCAAATGCTATCCGGTTCAATAACTAAAAACATAATTAAAATATTGGACGTGATGAGGGAAGGCAAATATTCGAGCCAAGCCAACTCGGGCTCTCTCGTGACAGGATGGCGTAGGGGTCGGCCTCACCTCTAGGTGAGCACTCAACTCGAGCCAAGTCCGCCTGATCAAAAAAATTTTACTCACAGCTTGGGCTCTGCTTTTTCTCGAGCCGGTTCTGCGAGTCAAATTGCCACGACCCGAATGGACCATATGAAAGCTAAATTAAGCGATTTTTATATGTCAAACAAGATCTTTGATTAATGAGTAATGCTATTTAGCATCAATGGTGCTTGGCACCATATCATGGTGGCGTTGAATCCGATCTCAAATCAAGTGGGTCTTTTATTCATGCATTTAATTTCACTTATCATTCAATATTACATTAGTTGCCACGTAGACTGGTGTCAAGCACCACTGGTGTTACATAGCATTATTCTTGATTAATAGACCATGGGCTGAAGTTAGTGCATAACGCATACACTATGTTTGGCTACAAATTAAAACTGCCTCGAATTTATCAACCAATTTAAATTCAACTTTTAGACATATAGCAATACCACATTTTACCATATATTTGATTTGACATGAATTATTACATCATTTTAATCATTACCTCTACATGACACAATCAAATCTCAACACTTATACAAAATTTGAATTTTAAACCCATTTAAATTCTTACCTTGTTGTAAATGGTTACCAAGCAAAGTGATAGTTTCGTTTTGGTTCCAAATGCTGATTTCAAAGCTAACAACTTTGCTGGGAAAGTCTCTAGCAATCAATCAAGCAAAGCAAATTCATGCCCAGATACTTGTCAATAGCTTTCGTGGTCTAGAACCACTGTTAATCGGCCGAATCGTTGGCTCCGCTAACAATTATTCGCGGAAAACCACTGGTTATGTTAAATCAATCCTGCATCGTATGCAAAACCCAGATGTTTTTGCTATGGCATGAACCATTCGGTTTCTTTCTCAGCATGGTCAATTTCATGAAGCTGTTGCTTTGTATGTGCAATTGCATAGTTCAGGACTTTTTCCGAACACTTTTGCAATATCGTCCACCCTGAAGGCTTGTGCTAGGATTTTATGTAATGTAGGATTTACCATTCATGGTCATGTACAAAAGTATGGTTTTTGTAATGTTGTTTATGTTCAGACAGCTCTTGTGGATATCTATTCGAAAATGGGTTATATGGACACTGCACGCAGGTTGTTTGATGAAATTCAAGGGAAAAATGTTGTGTCTTGGAATTCAATGTTGGTGGGGTATGTGAAATCAGGGGATCTGGCAATGGCTCAGAGTGTGTTTGATGAAATGCCAGAGAAGGATGTGATATCTTGGAATTCAATGGTGTCAGGGTATGCAGTAGCTGGGAATATGGAGCAAGCATATGCATTGTTTCGGCAAATGCCAGAGAGGACTTCTGCGTCCTGGAATGCGATGATCACTGGGTACCTGGATTGTGGGAAGATAGAATTAGCATATAGCTTTTTCGATGCAATGCCCCAAAGGAACAATGTTTCTTACATAACTATGATTTCTGGGTACTCAAAGTATGGGCGCGTGGAGGCCGCTGAATAGCTATTTGGTCAGATGGGTGAAAAGGATCTGTTTGTGTACAATGCCATGATAGCATGTTATGCCCAGAATAGCAGGGCAAAAGAGGCCCTTCAGCTTTTCAATGAAATGCTGAAGCCAGATATCAACATTCAGCCAGACAAAATGACATTGGCTAGTGCTATTTCTGCCTGTTCTCAACTGGGGATTTAAAGTTTGGAACTTGGATCGAGTCATTCATGAAGGAAGTGGGGATTGCAATGGATGATCATTTGACTACCTCTCTCATAGACTTGTATGTGAAGTGCGGAAGCACAGATAAAGCTTATGATCTGTTATGGCTTGCAAAAGAAGGATTTGGTTGCTTATACTGCAATGATTTCTGGATATGGTATAAATGGCAGGGCAAACGATGCCATCAAGCTGTTTGAGGAGATGTTGTATGCTGAGATCAATCCAAACATGGTTACTTTCACTGGAATACCGACAGCTTATAATCACGTCGGCTTAGTTGAAGAAGCCTATAATTGCTTTACGTCCATGAGGAAGTATGGGCTCGTTCCATCAACAGATCACTATGCTATCATGGTTGTTCTTTTGGGTAGAGCCGAGCGATTAGAAGAAGCATACGAGTTGATTAAGAGCATGCCAATGCAGCCTCATGCTGGAGTTTGGGGAGCCTTGCTTCTTGCTTGCAGTTTGCATAACAACATAGAGCTTGCAGAAATTGCTGCTAACCGGTGTTTTGAGTTGGAGCCCGATAGTAGTGGTTATGCTGCTTTTCTTGCCAATATTTATGCCTCGGCTGGGAAGTGGAGTGATGCCAACAGACTAAGGAAAGCTATTGAAGAAAAGGGTCTTGTCAAGGTACCAGGTTCTAGTTGGTTGGAATCTGCCAAAACATAGTTCTTTGGCTCCATCCCTGCAGGGAAGAGTGTGCCATTTCGGGTGTGCTACAGGAAGCTCTGGGGAGTTCGGAGTAGGGTATGGCGTCACTCACTCAAAGAAAAATTCATTGCCTTGGGACTTGATTGGGATCAGCTACTAAGACGTGAGATTTGCCCAACCGCGTAGAGGCAGATAAAGCCTTGATGTCTCTCGAGCAAGTTAGGGGAGGCCGTGGAGTAATAGAAAAATGAGAGGCAAATTGGTTCATCTTTTGTTTTTGATTTTGTAAAATTGTCAATTATTATAATTGATTCAATTATTATACTATTCCAAAAAATTTTAAAAATATTAATCAGACTGCCGCGAATATAGGGATGAGTATTATCGCCTTCTCATGCCATGCCTCACAATGTATAAATATTGAAAGGAAAAAGAAAAAATACTATGAATCAATTAGGAATGGCAACAAGGAGGTTTTGGGCGGGTATGTCTTTCCCAGCCCTCGTCCCTTTAAGAAAATCTCCGCCCCTTACCTGATTAAATTGATACGAGGTGAGGAGGTTTGAGGCGTGTGCGGAAAAATTACCTGTTATCTGTCCTGTTAAGGAAAAAAATATTTAAAAAGAAAGAAATAAAAGACAGGCCTGGCGCGGCGGCGGAGGCTTTGGGATTGGATGGACTAGTAAAGACTTGAAGTTGAAGAGTTCGAGTTTGACAGAGACAAAGCTGAGAGGAGGAGAGTTGATTTAGGGATAAAGTTTGGTTTGTCTTTGAATTAGTTTTTTTATTATATTAAGAAAACTAAAATTTTGAATGAATTAATTATTAAAGTTAGTTAAAAATTCAATAAAAAAGTTGCTAGTCGAGATAGTTAAGGTTTATTGTTTCCATCTTGGGTAGTTGGGGTCAAACTATCACCAACTCACTACTTAGGTTTAAATTTTCTTCTCTCAAAAAAAAAATAAATAAATCAAGTATCGAGTCGGGGCTGTTAGGGCTATCTAGTACCCAACCCTAACCCGATAAGACTTCAGGGCGAAATCCTTTACCATGTACCCACTCCAATACTTAACGGGGTGAGTACCCACAAGTATCGGGTAATACCTATCCCGTTGTCATTCCTAGAATCAATGTGACATTTATATTTTTGTAATACAAATAGATTTTATAAATAAACCGCCACTTAATTTTTTTATTTTTTTATTTTTCTCACTTTTTCTGACATAATAATTTTTTCATCCTTTATTTCCATCGATCAAATTTCACCTAAAAAAATAACGAGCCATTAAAATTTTTTATATACCAATGAATGAAATATTTGAAATAGAAAGACAACTCACTGACAAGAGGCCATTAAGGTAAGTTTGTATGTGAGGCTTATATAGTAATCCCAATTATTACCCATCACGTGTATATTACCCATCACGTGTATATATGGAAGCCGTGACGGGAAATAAGGACTGATTTAATTTAAGAGTAATGTTATTTAACACCACTGGTGCTTGACACCGTATTAAAGTTGTAATAGATGATAAATTGAATTAAGTGGATTATTTATTTATTCATTTAATTTCACTTATCATTTAATAATACATTAGATGTCACTTAGACTGGTATCAAGTACTACTAGTGTTACATAGTATTATTTTTAATTTAATAGCTGTTGGAAATTTTCATCTTCATACGAACATGTTATGCAACCTTGTTTACAGGCCAAGAGAGGAATCGAACGAAGCCCGATGCCCGTCACCGTAAGTCGTATACATAATACGTACGTGTAAGCTACGCAGACAGTGAATAAACATTGACCCCATCTTCCGAATTTCCGTGCAATGGCTTTTTGTTCATCTCCCGCTTCGACCTCTGCTAGCGGTTTCCGATGTTTGAAACCAATGGCAATTTATCTTCCGAATTTCCGTGCAATGGCTTTTTGTTCATCTCCCGCTTCGACCTCTGCTAGCGGTTTCCGATGTTTGAAACCAATGGCAATTTTGGGTAATTATTATTTCTACACTAGCTCCCTCAAATCCCACGTTTCACCTTTCTGGGAATTCAAGCCGAATTTCAGCTCGCGGTTGTTATCTCTCAAAATTGCCAGAAAAAGGCCGGGACCTTTTTTACAAGGTGAAAGTCTTTAACTTTGTTATAATCGGGTTCCTTTTTTTTTCTTTTACTTTAGAAAATTTATTTGAAGAAACGGAAAATAGATGGAATTTGCATTGCCATTGCCTTTTCGAAGTGTTGGATTCAATGGGTTTCTGTTGTGAAGTTCTTTGACATGATTATGTTTTTCTGTTCTTATAGAATTGTATGTCGGTTTAAGGTTGTTTTGTTTACTCTGAGGCTTGTTTCCCCTAGATTTAATTAACCCTTTGTGAAGTTATGATAATATATATGTAGTTAGAACTGGATTAAAACACATGATTGGTAGCACCTGACTCAATAATCTAATGGGTATTTGTGTAAAAATAGACATTCCTAGTTATCAAGAATATTTCTTTGGGTCAGAGAGAAAGCATCAAGGGATTAACAGACTCAGATTGTTTCGTAAATCCAGAGTGGTTCCATCTCTTTTCCTAAAGAGTTTTGTGTTGGCTGTCACTCCCAGATGATAATGACTGCTGCAGCATTGGCCATTTTGGATAGAGGTGGAACGTTCTGCCTCTGGGCTTGTTTTTCCAGCAAACATCTGTAAAGATGCATTTATGGATGACTATGCCTCCTTTCAGAGAAGAAAATCATGTTCATTGTATTCTTGGAAATATAAAAAGAAATTTTCCATTTCTCCAACAGAGACAAACTGATACCTACTTTTCTAGCTTCCCAGCTCCATAACCAATCTCGTCAATTCTGCAGCATATTGCTTTTACTCGAAAATGATATATGTATCCAATCTGAAAAAGGTTAAGAGAGGGGGTGTATTTTTTATATTTGTATTTAGAATTAGTTATTGAGGAAATAATTTTGAGATGAAAGCCAGATGTAGAAACATGGTAGATGTTATTCGCAGTGTATAATAGCCAATGTGAGAGGTTAGTGATTTTCGGTGTGCAATGTTACCCCCTGTTAGCTGCTTACTTTGTTGGGCTTGCAACAGCTCATATGTGACTGACATAGAACAAAGACCGTATTAAACCAAGATTAGTGGTTGACATTCTTACTAACCTTAAGTCCTCGAAGTATCTCATATATACAAATGTTAAGTTATAAATTAGAGCTGCATATCCATCCATAATTGACTGTGATGTTAAGGGTAGAATTCTGATGTCTTAAGTTGAGTTAACTTCTCGCTGTATTGACTGTGAATCAAGTAAAAAAACTAAAAGAGAAAAAGTTGAGTTTCATTTGCATTAGATAGAAACAAAACCATGGAGTTGGATTCAGTCAACTTCATGATCCTCAGTAGTTCTGGAACATATCTGCTAGAATATTCTCATATATTATCTGAGGGAAGTGCAACTTTTTCATTCGGTATATTTTTTTGTCAGTGAGATCAGTAGCTGCTCCGACTGAAGCCACTGCTGGCTTTGATGAAATGGTGTCGGGAACTCAACGCAAATATTACATGTTAGGTGGAAAGGGAGGGGTTGGTAAGACAAGTTGTGCTGCATCACTTGCTGTAAAATTTGCAAACAATGGTCATCCCACTCTTGTGGTTTCAACTGATCCTGCTCATTCCTTGAGTGATTCTTTTGCCCAGGTTGCCGATAGTGATTATTTATCTTTTTATTTTTCCATAAGTTCTATGAAAATTAGTCTTTTTCTATCGCAGAATCTATATGATTGTGCTTTCATTTTGATGCTTATAATGCAGGATTTAACTGGAGGAACGCTAGTACCGGTTGAGGGACCCTATTCTCCGCTATTTGCCCTTGAGGTGTGTGTGGAGAAATGCTAGATTCTATTAGTGACAATCTTACCATCAGAAATGGTGATTGCTTTATGATCTAAAGAAACAATTTCAACTGTGCCTCTAAAAGCAGCTTTGAATATATTACTGTGACAGATAAACCCTGAAAAGGCAAGGGAAGAATTTCGAACTGTCACCCAGAAAAATGGGGGAAGTGGAGTCAAAGACTTCATGGATGGCATGGGTCTCGGGATGCTTGCAGAACAGGTAAAAATCTTGTCGTAGTCAGGGGAATACTTAAGTTGCTTATTATTTTTTGTTCTGATCAAACCTGAAAATGTGCTAAATTTAAGTACAAGCAGATAAATAATAATAAATTAATTAATAAACCACAGATTACGATAAGAAAACAGAGCAACATATCAGGTCAAATAGTTCATGCTGCACTGATTTTGTGCTTCTATCTTCAGCTTCCATTTGCAACCTCGCAAAGACATTAGTTTTTTTTTTCATTGACAATCTATGGCGAGAGTGGACTTGACATTTTAGAACTTGGTCTAGACATGTCAGATAATAAGATTGAACCCACGTCCTATAATCCACTATTAACACAAATGAATACATTCACTTTCTTTCTTGGAATTGCTACTAGATCTAATGTACTGCTGAATTGCTAGTATGAATTGAAGATCTTCACTTCCTCATGCTTGGAAAATTGATTTACCTAAATTGCCAAATAACTTTATTTATGGCACAATACCAACTACAAAGGGGAAACATCACCTCAAAGGCCTCTGAACAGTGGAAGTAGCCGGACAAGATAATGAGTTCTAGAAGATAAGCAAATAATTATAAGTTCTGTCAATCTAGAAAATTATGATAAATGGAATGAATGTAATTTAAACTTGGTAAAGTCCCTCATATTTTATCTAATAGGATCTCCATCAGCTACCTTGAGTGATATGTTTTCCGGCCTATTGCCTATCAGAAGTTGGAACACGGTGTTCCTTGATTCTTTCAAGGTGATTTAATCTTTGTGTGGTAGTTGCCATCAGTATCTAACAGAGAAGCTTTGGTACTAGGAGAAAATTGAACAAATGGAAACACTTTGACAAAAGATTTTAGTATCTTCAGTAATTTGCTGCTTGAAAATTCCTTGTTGCATTATGTCTGGCTGCTTGGATTAGCAATCAGGGACCAAACTGATGGGTTGTGTGAACCTAACTTTGCAAACAAACATGCTCTGCTCAAGCTATGCTATTTTCCACTTCCACTTGTGGAACTTGGTCGAAGAGAATATTTCAAATTTTAATGAAAATACCTTTCATCAAATTAACTGCCTGCCCAGTCCATATGTCATATGTGTGCATGTGCATGAATAGATAGGAACCTTGGTACTTCTGAGTTCCGAGTTTTTGGATTGTAATATCTTTAAGGTTCTATTTTTGACACTGGTAATATAGGTGGCAATGTTATTCCTTGCTGTTTTAGACTTCCTACTAAATGTTAATTTGACCCCATCATATGTGAAGTGCTTGCTTCTCAATTGACACACCAGGGTATATAACGAATTTGGCTCCTAAATATTATTTTGTACTATTAACTGAATTGGCTAGTTGTCCTATCACTTTCCTTTTCCTTTGGTGTCCAACTATGCCTGCACTTAATGATGAGGTAGTAACCTTCACAAGCCTCACTCCAATGTTCTGTTTTCTTCTCAATTTGCTGGACTAGCTTGGAGAACTGAAGCTCGGAGAGTTGTTGGACACACCTCCACCTGGTTTAGATGAAGCTATTGCTATATCAAAGGCATGTATTCTGTTCCAAGGAAAGTTTCTACTCCTTTTTGTTGGCATGTTAATTTAGTTCTGCCTGTGTTTTACTGATTTCAAGAACTTCATTGACAGGTTATGCAATTCCTTGAATCCCAAGAATACAATATGTTTACACGAATAGTGTTTGATACTGCCCCTACGGTGAGGACAACAATAATTCCCCTTTTTTTACCTTATTTAATTGAAGGAAATTCCTTCACTTTGATGATTGGTTCTTCAGGGTCACACACTAAGGCTGTTATCATTGCCCGACTTCTTGGATGCATCAATTGGGAAGATATTGAAGGTAAAGCTGTCTCAATCCAGTTTGGGACGGCCTTTGTCGTACTCTAAGCATAGTACTACAGTAAACACACTGGATAACCTAACTTCTTGTTCACAAATAAAATTCATCCATTTCTATGCATCTTTTAATTGACTTCATTTCTTTTATTTTATTGGCTATTGTTCCCATGTCTACCTTATCTAGTGCTATTTATTTGTATATTTCTTTTTCCCCTTTCCTACACGTGTGTTGCATTGCTTGCATATGTTCCAAGCACCCAGATTATGTATAGTTGACTGCTTTATTGTTAAGTGTTTGTATGTCTGTATTCTTTGGTGTAGCACCACCATTGCTTGTCCATAAGTTTTCAACTCACCATCAAACAAAGACACAGTCACGTCTTCCGTTGAACTTGATGAAAACCAAAAATTTCTTTCCAAGTCTCTTTATGCTTGAAAACAATGTGGGATGATAGGATTATAGTGTGATGTTATACAACACATTTAGATTGTGTATCTCTCTCTCTCTCTCACTCTCACACACACACACAAATTCATTCATTCATTCATTCATAATGCCTTTACAGTTAAAGCAGAAGATATCTTCGGCTACTTCAGCCATAAAATCTGTCTTTGGCCAGGAAGAGAACCGGCAAAATGCTGTAAGCTTATATCCTACAATATGTGCAACATGTTCTTTATTACCAAATATATTTATCTATGCCATTTTTGTTTCTTTTGTTCTGTAGTCTGATAAATTAGAGAAACTAAGGGAGAGGATGATAAAAGTGAGGGAGCTCTTCCGTGACACAAGCTCAACAGAATTCGTAATCGTGACAATTCCCACGGTAATGGCTACTTGTAGAAACTCATTCCTTTCTAGAATATATTGTGTTTGCTGGTAGAAATTAGCAATGGCTATTGTATAATTCGGACTAGAATAAGGCATTGCATTATTATGATACTTGCCTGATTCAGTCTGTCCCTGTGGAGAAATATTTTGAAATGCTTTCTTGTTTTGGCAAATAAATTATGGCAGATTTATTTAAAAATGAAAAGGCTGAAATATAATTAGTTCAAAATCATATTCATGGTTACATGAGTTTCATGGACTAACCATATATTTCATTTTAAAACTATCGTTTTCTCTCAAATATTATTTAGGTGATGGCTATAAATGAATCATCAAGATTATTTGCTTCCCTGAAGAAGGAAAATGTCCCTGTCAAGCGACTTGTGGTCAACCAAATTCTTCCTCCATCTGCCTATGACTGCAAGTTCTGTGCAATGAAGAGAAAGGTAAAAATATTCATTACTTTGGTATGAGCTTTAAACAAAAGTAGAATTTACCTTAGCTTCAAACACATGGATTTTTCCTTTACCTTTTGAAAAAAGTCGGACAGTTTGAGAAGAAAAGCTACCTTGCAACTCAAAATGGGCAACTTATTTTCGACTTTGACCAATAACTTTTTAGGGAAAAAAAAAATCATTTTTATTTTTATTTTTAGCTTAGTCGCTGGTTAATAGACTTGCTTGTAAATAATTTTTTTAGTTATGAGTTTTGCCGAACATTCAGCACGAGTTGAATTAGTTATGCCATGGTCAACCTGAAGCTGGATTTGATTCAGATCTTCAACTTATGTTTATACTTCACAGCTATATCCTCGCCTTTCCATGTGAATCACTTGAAATATTGCAAAACTTTTTGGTCATTATTATTAGTGCAGATACCTTTTAACACTGGAAACCTTTAAGCAATTGACTTGAATAAATAAAAACCGTCATATGTTATGTGTTTCTGCAGGTGAAGAGAGATATATATGGAACCTAAAAAGGAGAAGAAAGAATAATAATACTTTATCCTCTTTTAAATTTTTGAGGTGCATGAAGATGCCAAATCGTTTGGTTTGCAAACAGTTTAGAGTGGCGTACCTTCGTGAGGATAAACTTAATTTGTATCTTTCATGTCTTTTTCCAGAGAAGTTCAAAACTGCAAGCATAAAAGTAACCAGGACAACTTTTCTCCGTATAAAATGAGTTACTCCTTTTGACAGTCTCACGCGTTACTTCCATCATGTCTTTTTCCATTTCGGCGATATAGAGGGGTTTCCCATTTTTTTCTTTTTTTTTTTTTTTTTTTTTTTTTGAAGTTTCTAGTGTTACTCAATTGCAGAGTTGGACTTTCTGTGTCAGTTCATCTTATTTGAATGAACCTCCTGCATTTTACAGGATCAAACCCGTGCTATCAGCATGATCGAGAGTGATCCAGAGCTTTCCAGCTTGACCATGATCCAAGCACCTCTTGTTGATGTAGAAATCAGAGGCGTCCCTGCTCTTCAGTTTCTGGGGGACATAGTTTGGAAGTGAAAAACTCTGATTTCTGCTACTCGGGTAACTTTCTTTTAGTTCTTTAAATTATATACTTGGGATTATGTTAAACCAACCAAACATTCGTTGAACTGAGAAAAGGCTTTTCCTACTCACCTTTGTCGACCTTCTATAGTTTTTTGTGCTTCTGATATGAAAGCCTGAATGGAAATGCCCCCCTAAAAGCTAAATGAAATTGATTATGAATAGGATAATGAATCAGCATAATCCTCTATTATTTCTGGGGTCTGAATTATGAGATGACCCACAAATAAATCATCTGATCTACCAAAAAATCATATCTCATATTTTATGCAGAAGTTACTGGTGCTGCTGTATTCTCTCTTTCATGCATTTTGCATATTTCTTGATTCAAATTATCTTCTGAGGTAGATTGAAGAATTTGCATTTTCCCACTCAACTGGAACAGGTTTCGAACACTCTTGGATGTTGCACAATCCTCGACTGCATTTATAGTATCAGTTTCGAGATCTTTTCTGCTGAAAAAAGTTCGTGGAAAGCCTTTAACACAACAGCATCTTGTTATTGTCTTTCCATAGACTATAGAAACATAAAGCCTGAGCAGTGTGCAGGATTTCTCAAAAATCCTGGGGGCAATAAGATAAATTTCAACCATGCTGCTTAAAGGAAGCCTTAGATAACCCCATGAAAACATCATGAAAATAAGGAAAGAGATTGACCCTTGTAATTTATAGACAGTGATCTTTTGTTGATTAACTGGTAGAAGTTTCATGTTTAGTTAGATTTTAGTTTATTTTATAGTTCGCCTCTTTTTTTACTGCAAACAGGCGGCACAGTGAGGATACCATTGTGATCAATCTCAATATTACTGGTTTAAAGATTTTATTTATTTTGTTTCAAATTCTGATTATTTGGCTATGCTATTGGTACAGTCCTTGTAATAATGGAATAACACATGCAACTTTTTACGCCAATATATAAGTTTTACGCGCATCGTTCTTTGACCGTTTGACATGAGCAGTTTCTTGAATATGCTGCATGAAAGCATAGGTTTTAGATTTTTTTTTCTTTTTTTCTTTTTTCAATTAATATGTGCATCTCATCATATTACTGCAGATCTCAGTGAACTAACACCCTTGAACAAATTCAGATTGCAAAAATTTTGGTTTTTTTTTTTTTTTTAAATTAAACCTAAGTAAATTTTCACATATTGGATAATAAATTAAGCAACCACTACCTAAACTGATAAGAATTAGCAATGGCATAGAATTATTCATTATCTAACACATAATATATATGCCATTTGCCTTCATGTATATTCTTTGTTTAATTATGAGATATATAATTGCAGCTTATTTTTATTGGTTTTCTTGGAGAATAATACTCGATCATTTGGTTTGGTTTCACTAAAATATAGCGCATCAAAACCAAAATATTGTGCCTAACAAGAGTCAACTACTTTATAGCACGCTCTTAGAAGAAATATACTTGTTTCTTTTTTGGGTAATAAAAAATGTTTAAATCTTTTTGAGTGATCTCAATGGGGCCCTCCCGTGTACACACGAGTAGCCAACAATTCAGAAGTTGTTTCTGCTTGAAGCATTGGCACGCCTTGGAGTAGAAACAATTTAGAACCAACACCCGCGCATGTTTCAGTCCACAAGTAGAATACAAGTCAAATTGCAAAAGATAAGGTAAGTTGCATCCATTTTTACATTTTCAACGAGTTTGCATGTTTGATGGGATTTTCCTTGTATTTCCTTTTATTAATTAAAAATGCTTTAATTAATTAGGATTATGGATAAAATTTAGTATTCTTTTCTTTTTCACATAATTAGTTTTCTTTTTCTTCAAGAAAATACTGGTGTTAGTTTTATTTCTTTTTTTCTTGCCTAAAGGATTCGACTATAACAAAATTTAGTAAGTGTTTATAATACTAAATTAAAAACATTGTCTTAGAGATAATAGACTTCTCTTATTTTAAAAACCGGGTTACCTGAAGTCGAATTACATGTCTCTTATCGAAGAATTTAAGACTGAGACGAGTACATAATTTGTGTTCATGATCATTTTCAATGGGTGCAATTTTCAAGGTTCAAATCAAATCGCCGAATTTTCAGCTATTCTTGGGCTTGAGATCGAATTCATCATGGGTTCGTTGGCGGCTCCGCATCATTTAGTATCGGAGCAAGACTCCAGTTTCAGATATCCCATTCTTTACTTTCTTTTTAGTCGTTATCAAATTCGGGAAAAAAAATGTTATTGGTTAGTTTCAGTGTTCAAGCTATCATGTATCCCGCTGTCATTCAAGTATTATTATTAGGGGGGAAATACTAATTATCCATAATCCTAATCCTAATTAATTAAAGCACTCTCAATTAATAAAAGGAAATACAAGGAAAATCCCATCAAACATCAAACTCGGTGAACGTGTAAAAAGGGACAATCATATTTTGCAATCTGACTTGTATTCCACTAATGGGCTGAAACCCGCGGGTATATTATGTCTAAATTTTTACCGTTTCAAGACTTGTTCGCTTTTTAAGTTGAAACAATTTTTGAATTGTTGATCGCTCGTGCGTGTCAGGATCATGTATCACTCTTATTAGGCTACAAAATTGAATTTCCGATCTCTTGATTGGCCGTATTTTGACTTATTTTAGTAATGATTGTTATCAGTAAAAAATTAATAATCTATTATAAGATTAGAATATGTAAAACTAGCTTCATCTCAATCATGCAAAGTGATTTATATCATCATATCTACGATGAATCAATCTGTTTTCATATAGTTGGACCCATTGTTTTTAGTTATTGCTCACCGGTCGTCCTCTAAAGACACAATATTGATTGAGAAATTGAGAAATATAATAAAGTCATTAAAGATAATTATTCTGATTAAGTGTTTCTGCAACTTGAAAAGAGTAATACTAGGGGTGTAAGCGGTTTGATTTGAGCGGTTTGGGCGGTTTTTGATCAAATCTCAAACCAAACTATTAAAAGCAGTTTGAAATTTTCCCAAACCATGCCAGACCATTTGATTTCCTAAACTAAACCATATTTTTGCGGTTTGGTGTAGTTTCAAACCGCGGTTTGCCAACAGAAAAAATTAGTACGTTCCAAATGAGTTAAGAAATAACTATTCGTCTAGGATTTTTTAATTATAGTATAAAGATTAAGTGCAAAAATATTCCATGGCATTGTACAACAAAACAAAATATGAATTGCCAAAAAATATACCTTATATCACTTCACTTTTAATCATAAGTGCAAATGTAATGTTGGTAAGTAATCAGTAAAAGTGATATGTAAATTTACGATAACAAAGAAAAAAAAGATGATACTATTACAAGAAAATAGGATGGTAATTAAAAAATAAAATATTGCAAAGAAACCAATTAAATCATTCTTTCTTTGTACTTGTAATGAACATTGTCGTTCAATTTGTCACATACAAATTGATGAAACATTAAATTGATGAGGGTAATATGAAGATGAGAAGAATTAAGTTTGGAACTTTATGAGAAAAAGTAATGAATAAAGGAAGCGCGATTGATTGGTTCAATGGAAAAATGAAATGTGCTTATGTTTAACTAGGTCTATTAGAAATTGAATAGGTGATCATGGACTAAAGAGTAAAGACAAGTTACGTCATTAATTTTTTTAAAAAAATTAGGCGGGTTGGCGATTTGAAACGGTTTGGGAAAATTAAAACCTAAACCAAATCATTTTAAAGCGGTTCGGTTTTGGTCAAAACCAAATCGTTGACGGGTCCATGTGTACCCAAACCAACGGTTTCCAGATTGCAGTTTCGGTTTGGTTCTATGGTTAGACAGTTTAGATTTACAGCCCTAAGTAATACTATTCATCTAGGTTGAAAACCGGTCTTTACTCTAATTAGCAGTACTACATTGGTGAATTGGTGAAAATACATAAATATATTATATAGGAGTATTAATTTATTCAAGAGTCAATAAAGAAATGATAATTAGATTAGAAACCGGCCTTTAATTTAAATAAATATAATTATGAACTTGAAAACTACCTTTTAGCAGAACTTTTTAGGACTTGTCCCTCTAGTTGAGAAAATAAAGGCTGATGTCCGTACCCCATATATATATATATATAGTGTTAACGATCCCTCACGGCTAAAATGGTAAAGTTTTGTACCGCTAGATACTTGAATTCGGATCTCAGGAGTCAGGACCCGTCTTGCCTGCTTCCCACAAATAAATCTTTTTTTAATGTAGCAGAAAAAGAGTTCGTTTCAACGTACTAATAAAAATCGGCCTAGGCCAACTTTTTTGTGCTGAAGTTTCGGTTTTTATGTTATGTTCTTTCTTTTAAAGATATTTAGAGCTCGTTTAATGCTCTTTATTTATTAAAATATAGAGAATTTATAATGAGGAGAGAGGTAAAATGTGTATTGAAAATGTAAAAAGACGAGAAATATTTGATTATAATTAAATAATTATCAAATTAAATATCTAATTACTAATTAATAAAATTATAAATTAGTAAAACAAAGAACAACAAACAAGCTCTTCATTGACTAACATCCCACAAATGAAAAGATATGTAACTTAAGCCCCCAGGGCATATCTCCCAGTGGCAAAGGGGAGGGCGGTAAGGGCTCAGCGCGGCAGTGTGCAGGGTTCGATTCCCCAAAGGTGGAATTGGCCTTGTTGCAAGCGGGAGTAACCAATAGGGTGACGAGCCCTGGCCTTGCCATCATACCCTCCACCCTGGCTACTGGGAGGCACATCCTGCGATTTACATCCTCCACCAAGGTCCAGGGCAGGGTCGGTGGGGGCCCTCGGGTTTGGGGTTCAAACCTTTTTTTAAAAGATATGTAACTTAATGATTTGAAATATCGTTACAAATATTATTTAAAATGAAGAATATCTATGGAAAAAAAAAAGATTTACTATAAGTTTTTAAAAAGATAAGATAAGTTTGGGCTATAAGTATGAAATTTAACTAGAGATTAGTGTAAACCCACTAATTCAGGTCTCGCTAAAAGTAAAAATTGTCTCTCTCTACATGTCTGATATGTATAGATTGTTTTATAATCTCTCATCACTTGTGCGTATGATACAGAGGGAAAGGTGCTACAGGTTTCACCCATGGGTCAATGGTCCAAGCAATTTGCCTGTGCAAGCTAGCTTGACTGATGTGACCACCACCACCAAAAACTCTTCTATTCTCCTTTGTTCAGAAACCGATTTTTATCCCATAAATATTAGCAGGGTGTTTGGCAATTAGAAGCGATTATAATCTGAATTATAATCTGTCACACAGTATTATTTTATTAATTTTATTTTTTGCAAAAAGTCAAAAATAAAAGTCAAGCCGTAATTATTTACTTTTTATAAAAATCACTAGTAAAATGATGTCACGTCACAAATTATAATTCAGATTATGATCTCATACAGTAGCCAATGTAGGTTAATGTGAAATTTGAAGAGAGCCAGACTGCCAGAGAGAGGCAGCAAAGGGAGAGGAGTACTCTCTCTCTCTGTCTCACGCAAACACGCGCGGAAGGGCTTTCCTGGGTTCTGTTCCAATTGCAGCCGGGTCTTTAAGGCTCCTCCTTTCTTCATCCTGAACTAATAAACAACTCCCTCAAAGCCCTGTCCAAGAAAGTAACATTATTTTACGGACCGATTTGTTTTATTCCTTCGATTAATCTGTAATGAATACATTATTACATATACAATGTCGTTGTCTTTATATAAACATCACATATTTCCAAAATCTGCAAACCTGAACCCTGCATTCAAGAAACCACAAATTATTTTCTTGGGTTAGTGTCTCTTCTTGTAGTAGAGAAGCACACACAAGAAACAAGCCGGGGCACAACCCATCTAGCCCCACCCCACCTCCAAGGATGCTCCCAGAAACCTGCATTTTCTTATTCTGCTTCTTAGCTTGTGTCCCTTCTTTTATCAAAGCAGCAACAAGTTTGAATCTTACACTCCCAGATCAACATCCCTACGCTGAAGCTGTGGTTCAAGAAGTACAGAGGTATGTTTACATACTGTATAATATAATATATAGGCATTGTGCAAAATATGGCTCAAAACCCTCCTGGATTTTTTTTCACTACAGCATTCTGTCAATGTGATTGCAAGGACCAGAAAAATTTCCATATGGGTTTTGCTTATTTCAGATCTTACAAACTGGATTTATCCTGAAATAGTAATTAGATAAGAC
>CAVNYN010238587.1:0-16230 GCA_963692815.1 Nyctanthes arbor-tristis | reverse complement strand
CCCCCCCCCCCCCCCCCCCCCAAATAAAAAAAAAAAGGGAGTCCTTCATCATGACAAGCAAACCCTTGCCACTCCGTCGTGATTTATGAGTTGGGCAATGGCTTGCCTGTCCAACCAATTCAACTTGATTCTCTTCTCATTATGTTGAATTAGTGATGCACATTGTCAAGTCATTGCCACCATTTTAGATCTTTACCTGCAACACATTCCATGGTCACAAAAATCCTAACCTTACATATCTTGTTCATGAAAGTTTGATACTGGCTCATGAATTCATCTACATGAAGCCATATGCTGACTTAATCTTCTTGAACCATCCTTGTTTACTTGTAGCCAGAAGACATCCACGAAACATGGCCTGTCATATACAGAGGTAAGGTCCTCTAGCAAGTCAATCAGCAGGAGAAAGTCCTTATATACTTATTAAAAAAACAAAGCAGCCCCATACACATTCTGTCTGCTCTTCAAGCCCTCAATGCAGTGACCACATTGGCAAGGCATTCATTATACATGGCCTGACAGTAGAGAATATTTGCCTCATTCTTCTTGGTACTTCTCTGATTGAGACAGTAACTCTCACATCTGTAGGTGGTGATTTGATCAGCAAGATGGAAACAGCTCCCAAGCGTTAATACATTGGTCAAGATGTCTGACAGCAATTCTAAGACGAACACTAAAAATATATAAAACCTCTTCGTGCAACCTTCGGATGTAAGCATATGTGGCACTTTCTTTTTCAACCATGGCTTTAGCTACCCAAGTGTTTCTTAGCATTGCTATAACTGGGATAGTGCCTGAGAAAATGGTTGCTAAGATCTTCGAATCTACTGATGGATGGAGAGGGAGTTGGAAAATCCTGTTTGAGGGTTGCTTTTAGTATATGGTTAAGAGAATCTGACACCATTAAAAATCATACTTCCAAGTGCTCCCTTGGATCGGAGGTGACATTATAATCCAGCAATCAAGAAGCCTTTTGCAGGCTAGTAGCTGCTCCCCAGAATGCCATTTTTCCCATATTAGCCCAGAATTTGGTGCTTATCTCTATATACAAAGACTGCTCTAGATCTTTATCTGTTGTGGAAGACTAATATGTAGTCCCATGCTTATTCTGTTGAAATTAGGAAGTGCGGAAGGTGATCCTAGTGAGCAGAGCGGACTAAATTTGTCAAAATCAGGGTTTCTCAGCCCAAATAAGGCTGTTGGAGTTACCGTTAGCCCTCGAAAAGTTTTCACCAATAAACACACCACAATCTTTCCCCTCTCCTCAACTAAAACTAGCAACAAACAAATAGGATATAATGTAGCTAAAACTAAATGCCACAAACTTTTTGAAGTTGACACATTGGTTCCTAACATAAAAAATCATTTTACTTCTTCAGTTTCTGTACCAAATGAAATGCCTTTTTTCTTTACAAACTCTTATGGGGATTGGGGGGAAAGAAACAATCTGGAAGCATTGTAAGAGCAAAGAAAGAAGTTTCACTCCCAACACGGCAATAATTCACCTGCATAAAAAACTCAATGCCACAAAAAGGGGTTGCACACTTACAGTTTTGCACATGATAATTCCAGCAAAAACAGAAGACAGCCAGAGAACTTCTTTGCTAGGAGAAGCCTGACCCTCAATGCTCATCAGCCAAATCGACGTCGCCATACTCCACATCTACTACTCTGCAGACAGTTTCAACACAAATCAGTGAACTCAAACGAAAAAGACAGTCTCGTAAATGAATGTACAAACATAATTACAGGCGTACAACAAAAGACTGAATTTTTGTTACTGGAGTGAAGTTTCAATTTTGCCGGATAAATAGGAATTAGAACTGACAGAACAATGAAAAGAACCGTATTAAGAAGATTAGAGCGACTCAAGAGGTAGCACAGTGATTTTACAGTGGGAAAGTTATCGTTGTTGGTGTATATATATAGACACATTTACATGGAGAGGGATATTTTCAACTGACAGACGACTAGAGAATAAAGGGTGATATATAGAGAAGTCTAGAATTTGGAATATGGGTGAAGAAATTAATGTTGTGGGAATCTATGAAATTGATCCTACAACAGTATGAAAGAGATAAGAAAAAGGGTGGGTTCTTGGAATGCACAGCTGTACGTGAACAAGAGTTTGAAAGGAAGAGAGCAGAGTTTCTTGATTAAAATTCCACCGTACAGATTCATGATCTTTTTCTTGTTTTGGAGAACACGTAAATGTTTCCCTTGTTTTTTTAATTCATCTATTAATTTCCCGCAATGATTTGGGCAATATTTATGCAAAATTGTCCACCACCGGAGGTTAAAATCATGGCTTGAGGGCTAGGCTTGTTAATTGTAATAATAATAACTATTTTTATCGTGTTAATGCTTATATTTGTCTTATAAAAACTGATAACTGTGTCGACGAGCTATTATGTCGTGACAATTCTTTTTTATTTTTAGTTGAACTTCGTATTGTAAATAGCGCTAATTTAAGTTTTACTTTACGTAACAACTTATCTTGCCTAGTAGCCAAAAACCTAAGCTGGTATACACAACTAGCCCAAGCCAAGTTGAATGTGCGAGCGGGCTCACAAGTCAACTTGGTCTTTGTTAGCATCCCTAACTAAAACAATTTAGACATTTCCAATGGTACTTCTCCCCCAGCATTGTTGTACTAGAACACTGTTAGAAGTCATAATCTTACTTTATTTTATGAAGTTTCCTACGTACAAGGAAAATATCAATTTCACTATTTGTAGGTAATTATTCAAGTAATATTTTATAAAATAAGGTAAATTTACTATTTTCCTTAAATTATTTTTCTCTAATTATACAATACACCAAGATAAGATTGTGAATTTACCCAAATTTTGTAAAAAAATACCTAAAGAATTATTTATAAATAGTATTTTTCAAAAACAATATTATTCTTACACTAGATCAACGGGCACCATCCACTTGAAAAAAGTCAAATACGGAGGAACGTGAAAGCTACATATGGGTATGTATATTGTTATCTAATTAAAGTGAAAGCTATCCACATGAACGTGAAAGCTATCGATGGAAAGTGGACGATAAGTAAAATCTTTTGCTGTCTTTGATATGTTCACCTAGTCCTTCATTAAAGAGTTACAGTAGTATAGTTGGAGAAATTTAATACAGGACTCTGGTTTGGTACGTCACAATTCATTATATGACCTAATTTGTGTTTAATGCATGTTTGAGGGCGTCAGGTAACTTCAGAAAATTTGGTGAGGACCTGACCCATACAAATTTCCATACCATGAAACCTTAGTCTTTGTACGGTAATATTTTTTATTTACGTTCATTAATGGGAACGTGCCAATTTACCATCTTCTTCTCTGTGACGTTGATTCTACAATATTTGCTTTAGACGTGAGTAACGTTATATAACACAACTGGTGCTAGATAACGTTCGTCAATCAGCATGTATCCGTATCATCCAATTCTTGTTAGCCGCATTTGGAGTTTTTATGTTGACAAGAAGGGACAGACCTGCATATTTGCTAGAGCCTCAACTTGAGTTGGGACAGAAGCAATCTGGGAACAAAGAATTTAAGAAGCAAGCTAGGTTGATAGGTAACAAGCAAGACCAGAACCCAAATTATTTCAAGAAAAAACAGAGTTTTAAAAGCAGATGGATGTGCAATAAACATCAACAAACATTGTTCGAAGTGCTTATTCTAGACGACAGGCTTAGGCTTGGGCTTCGTCTTCCCAATGATAGTAATGCAACAAATATTCCAGAACACAGCATACAGCAATATTTACAAACTCGACTTTTCAAACAGCATGCATTATCTGGTTGATCTGCTTTTATCGTCATCATCATTCAGTATCCACCCTGAATGAATGCATTCAAGCGGTTCAGCTCCTCCCGATGCTCAGTCACCACAGCACGAACCACATCTCCAATGGATACCATCCCAATCATTCCGCTATCCTTGATCACCGGAATGTGCCTGATGCGGTTTTCTGCACATCAGAGTTCCAAATTACATAACTATTATTTGATTCATGGGGGGAGAAACACTGTTTACACTCAACTTTTCTCTGTTTCAGTTACTTCTACTGTTTGTCCCCCGATCTCCCTCCCTCGGTAAAACTATTGGATTGTTTTACTTGATGAAAATCCATTAACTTTACTCATGTGAGATGCTGGGTGTGCAACTTTAAACAAAGGAAACTTGTATGACCACGTTGAAACCAAAAAAGTCCTTGACAGATCAAACTTCGATGTTAGTTGAATGATGACACTTTTCTGGGAAAGAAGCAGGCATACCTGTCATTAGTTGCATTGCCTTCAAAACTTTGGTCTCTGGTTTTACCGTGATGAGCTTGTTCTGCAGTAGTCCATATAAAAGTTCAGAATCTCACATTGTCAATGTTAATTTATGAATAACCAATAGAAGCTTAAGGCAGTGAAAGACTATATTAACTACAGCTTGAAGCTCCTTTTGAATTAATTGGGAAGTATACCTCCTCAGTCATGATGTCCCCAACTTTTGTCGACTTTGACGATCTCCCTTGCACGATTATCTTCCTTAGGTAATCTGGATAGCGTTAAGAGAACATGATCAAAACAAAATAGATGGAATGACACTCTTGCATAGGCCAAAGATGAGTCCTCCCGTGTTGAGTTCATTGGTATATAGCAGCCTGTGGAACCCTCTTTTTCAACTTAAAAAGCATAGAAACTGTAACATATTGAAATCTTTCTGGTTCCATAACTTAATTTGGAAGCTCAATCAGTTACCAGTTCCATATTTCCAAGTTCAAGTTAACGTCAAATACCTAGAAAACCATGGAAATGCTCAAGGAATGCAAGTCTTGAGGACATCAGGAGGTGGCCTCATAAGCATCAAAGACTAATTCTACAGTCAATGGGTCGAGAAGACCCTGCTCTAGCATCAGGAGTTTCCTATTTAGATCCCAAATTTCTGTTTCTTAAAATATGTACGAAACTGAGATTTGATAACAACAAATGACTACTAGAACATAGGTCGCTGAACAAGGACCATTAGCATAAGCTCTTCAGAGGATTAAAGAGTGTAATACGGTTTATGGGTGCAGGAATTTTTGTCTGTCTGATGTAAAAAGGTACCCGATCTTATTAAGAGGTAACTTGGTGAGATCTACATTCTAAAAGTAGCGGCACAAGAATGGGTCTGATCTATCTGTTTGAACTCAAGAATTCTAGGTTTACCTCTTTCGGTAATAATTCCAGCAATAGACTTTTGCTCCCCAGGTTTAACAACAACCAACGCCCCCACATTGTGCTCTGTCATCTGCAGTCAATAATTTTAAGGATGGTTATATCGTATTCTTGTCACATTGACAAACCCGTGTACCGAATATCCTAATAAAGGGATCATGAATTAGTCAAACGAGAAGCTTCCAATGAATTGTTTGTCAATGGTACATACCGACTTCACAGCATCGTACACAGTGTCATCTGTTGTGCACCAAAGCCAGGAGCCATCAGCACTTTTCCCCTTACTTTTCAAAATGTCAGAAATTGTGGTGCTTTCAAAACCATGCTCTTCAACACGAGCAGCTTCAACCGATTCCTGACGAGCAAATAAAAGAGGCCGCATGGCTGGAGTCACCAGACGCGCGTGCTGTAGAACAGCATTCTTGAGTACACTCCCGTGTGAGAAAATTGATCGAATTACTCCTTGCATATTGCCTAAAACGAGAGAAGTTTTCATTTAAGTTCAGACCACTCTACTACCATTCACTATGAGGTTCCAGTTGCAAATCCAGAGTATAGGTTCCAAATCGACAATTGTTAGTCAAAACTACTTATTTGTACTCTTTGGCATGAAAAACGGATGAAAACCTAATTGATAAATAAATCCCCTAAAAGCAAACAAAAGAAATCCATATATGTTCCATAAATTATTCCAAAAAGAAAGTTATTCTAAGCACTAAATCCTACAAATATAATCCACCAAATGGACGACACTTCATAAACAGTACACAGAACTGAAACAGCCAGAGTGAAATTTAGCATTTTAGCCAAATATTTACAACTTTCAAAACCGGAAATTTTCTGAAAAGGTTCTTTCAATTTCATAAGAGACGATGTCTTTATCAGTGTCCCAACTCCATATAAAAGATCATCAAACATGTATCCAAACAATTAATTATTCATTATCCAAAACATCTTAACACTATTTTCTTGATTATACAAGAAACCCACATCAGAATGTTATTTTTCCATGCAAAAAAAAACAAGAATATACAAGATTCATCATTAATCTCTCGATAAAAGAAAAAAAAATGTAAAAAGATCGGATCAGGGGATCTGATGGAATTAGATTACCTGATTTCCAGATACTTCTTGAAGAGGGTTCCCAGTTCACTCCTCCAACAGATCAAAAAGGTAAAGTCACAGGACTCGGGCTTTCAGTTAAAACCTGCCCAAACTTATGTCAAAGCTTTCAATCTATCAACCCCATCTGGCACTCCCATTTGTACAGCATTTAGATATTTTATAATCGGTAGTCGCTACTCCCTGTGCAAAGCACACTTGCAATTTGCCACTGGCATATAGTATTCGATCATCATATTCGGAGTGGGCGCCATGTGGATGTCCTTCACATGAATGATATGATACATCCATAAGAATGGGATATTTGTCAAAGATGGTCTCCAACGTTTACTTACCATGCTTTCTCAGTCTTCAAATTTTATTTTGTGTCACACTAATCCCTACATATGCATTTCAAATTTAAATGGTTATTCTTTATAAAATGAGTATACTTATTCAGATGTTTGGTTATATTAACGGTCTGTAACGATGACATTTGACAGTGGTCAAGAGAAAATGTCATCTGTGCATGAAGTGCACAGGATGAGGACTAATTTGTCACAGAATAAAGGTTGTGGAAAAAATGCCCAAAGATTAAAGATTAGGGATGATTTATGCCAATAGTCCCTCATAAAAGTCAATCATGATATTTCATTTCATATATTTTTCTTAAAGTAATTTTTATGTGATAAAGACAATAGAAGCTAAGCTAATTACTAAGAAGTAAGAAGTATGTTGTTAATAATAATATTATTTAGTTATTCAACCTTCAATTTTTGAAATTTGAATCCCCAGACTTGTTTTACTAAAATTATTGGGAACATTTTAGATCATATATGGGTAAAAAATTGGGTATAATGCACATGAAATACTGGAGTGTTGCAAATAGATAGAGATAAGCATGGGAGGTAAAAATGGAAATAAAGAAGAGAATTTACGAAAGGAAAGCAAAAGAAAAAATGTTCAGACCTTGAAAGTGAATGCCAATTAAAATATTATTATTCGTCACATATCATTTTGTGGTAGGAAATTTTGGTTTATCCAGTATATTATAAAAATCATTTAAAGAGTATTCTATAGTTAATTTATTATTATTATTATTAGGTTATTTGACACTACTGAATCTATTATTTAATTTAATAATAATGATTAAGATAGGTGTCTAATTTCCACCTGCAATAGAAAATACCGAAAGAAACTAATTAAAAAGACAAAACTAGGCTAGTCTTTAGGGTGCCAACTGCCAAAATTGATGGCCCATCTTCCAAAATCACCTTTTAGATACTCCTTTGGGATGATTTTCAGAGAGTAATAATCTTTTAAACTTTAAAAATGCTTCTAAACTTGTTGGAATCAATTTAATGAAAGTATATTGTTTGTTGAAAATTTTCAAATACCTTTGTGTGGTGTCGTTATGGCGTCTCCAGTCTCCTGTAGATGTATTAATGTGTTCCACGTGAATTTAAATTTTAAACTATAACCGGATTGTATTATTGTCTGGCTATAAAAGAGAGAGAGAGAGAGAGAGCAAAATTCAAATGTAGTCTATCTAAAGAACTTTTCCAAAAATATTTTTACAAGAAATGAAAGCTAAACTATTTTTAAAAGCAACGTTCCGTTCCAAAACTTCTTGTATGAAATACATATAGTGCGCATACATACACGTAACAAGCGGTGGGAGGTTTTTTACAAAATCTCGAGAAAGTTTCTGAAAATTTTCCTTAAAAAAAAACATTAGATAAAACTTATTTCATTTTAAATCAGAGTATATTGTCTCATTAGTTCAAACATTTTCAAAAACATTATTTGGACGATAATTTCCTTTTAACCCAATCTAAGTTTCTTTTAAAAAACGCTGCTTGGATGATGATTTCTTTTTAATGCATGCTTAGCACTAATTTAGGAAAAAATCTACCCATCCCCAAAGAAAAGGAGCGTATAAACCATCCGTCCGATATGACTGTATGTGATCTCCCTCTCTCGCTCCTTTTTCTTTCCGTTGCAGTTCATGGTGTACTGGATTGGAAATCTGTAGTGAACTGTGCAAATGAAATTTGTGGCGCTTTCAAAAAAAAAATAATAAATAAATAATGAAAACTTGAAAAAGTAGAATAAAATAAAATACAAAAAGACAAGACAAATAAGATAAGGTTTCATTTCAGTGTTAAGTAGCAGACACCAAGCGTGGATAAAGGAGAATAATAAGGGTACGTAAGGGGACCACTAGACTGAGTCATATGTTGCACTGGATTAGATTTGAAAATTACCTCTTTATCATATGTATAGCGGACTTATCGCACTATACACATATAGTAAGAAATTATTAAGGAAATTTATACACAGTAGATACTCGTAAGTGGAGTTTATACAATTATCTCAATAATATCTTACTATGTGTCTGTATGATATGATAATCTCTTCATATATTTAGAAAGAGATCATTACTGCGATTAGATGACCTGAATTTGCCATCCCAACAAATTAATAAATCCACAACTTGGTCCTATTGAATCTATTCTGTCCCAATCGAAACATACGGACTCATAATAGGGTCCGTTTGGCAACCATAATATTTAATTTCCAAGGTACTTTTTCTTGGTACATCAATTACCCATTTGTCTCTCAACTTTGGAGTGTGAGTTTTAGAAGTCGTCACAAGTCACTATTTTCATTAAGTGTTAGTTACCCGGTCAAGTAATATTGGACCTTGAACAAGACTAAGAGCTTGTTTGATTAACATTATTTTCTCTAATTATAATTTTACCTGATACTGATTTTACATTTGATTTGACAACTGCTCAATTACAACTAAATATTTCAAATATTTTTTATATTTTCAATACACATTCTACTTTTTTCCTCATTATAATTTTCCCAACTTTGAACAAATAATGAAAATCAAACAAGCTCTAATAGGGTTCACATGAAGAGTCAAATTCCCTTGTGCATGTATAGGTTGCTACCCTTTCATCTTACATTTACAAGAAACTCGAATAAAACTCGCTCAATGTGGACTAGTAAAGTAAGTTGTCCATTTAAATGTAAGCACCCAACGCTCCATCATTAGCCAATCTCGGACTTGGTCGTCGCATTCTTCATCCATAAGGCACACCTCAAGCCTTTTGCACAATCATCACATGGTAAATATCAACAAAGTTGAAACAATTCCAGATCGGAAGAAGAGTGATGAATGAGTGGCAAAAAGGCTTATAAAATAGCCAACATTTACAAATGTAAGAATGCTATTCATGGCAAGATAGGAATAATACAAATTACCTTAGATTACGAAATTTTAGAAGATCTTTTTCGCGGATTCTCGCCATGTCTTGTGTACCAAACCTTTTTCCTTTGTCGAAATAGCAGTGAAACATACTATCATCAGGTTATGAAAACTTTGTATGATGCAACTCCACAATGAAACACAAACAAAGTTTTCTCATGCATTATAATGAAATCTATCTTGGAGGGCAACCTAGGAAAACATACCAAGCTTTGAATTCAAAAACTGCCAAACTACTCGAGAGTAGTGGTGAAATATGTCTTAAGTATATGAAGAGATGATATGTAAGAATGTTTTACCTTAACTTTTCTCGCCACCAATCGTCAAGACTAGTGGTAAAAAATTTTTAAAATCTGACTCATCTAGAAAAACAAAAACTAAATAACATTTTGTCATTTTAACCTATAGAAACGATATCCTCCATTTAGTGGAAAAGATGTATAAATCTCACTGCTGATGTGGCACTGTCAAATCAGAACTACAACAGTTGATGCTATGACATGACAGTACCACATCATCAATTCTTATTATATAGTGATGGCTTAACCCTCTGACGTCAACAGCTAAATCAATGTGTCAGCACCACATCAGCGAAGAGGTTCGTCATCTCCTCCCCCCACAGGCCGCAGCTCTCTCTTAGACCAACCCCATCAATTGGACTACTTTGGATGTGGCCCAAAACCCAGTATTCAGTGTGTAAATGGGTCTCTTGCCTTAGGCTCATAAACCCAATTATGAACTTATCATGTCTCCCTATATGATATAATAATCCCAAAATTGTTGATTGTTTGAACAAGGAAAATCAGTGGCAAGCATGCTTCAACCAGTGTGTGGACAATAAAGCCTCCTCTGTGTTAACACTTGAGGGCATTTCCTTTCAACCATTAAAAGAAATGCTTGATTGAGCACTGAATTTTTTATAAAATCAGAGTTCAAAGAAATGGCGACGGCTGGAGGATCCATAGCTGTTTCGAGCTTTCCGTCCTCCTCTCCTTCGTCGTTCAGCCATAAAGCCCTGCCACCCTCCACCCTTCCAATGGTACTTTCTACTAACTTTAGAGTTTGAACTCTCGATTCACATATTGAAAATCTTGGATAGTTGATAATAGCCCTAAGTCCACATTTTTACATTTTAGAGCTCGAATCTCGATATGAAAGAAACTTTTGTCTGTGTAACAGGTGATTAAACTAGTAACTCGAAGGCAAAACATAGTATGCTTGGCAATACAAGAATCATCTACATACACAGGTGGTTTCTTATTCTATCCCCATGGTTTGAACTTTAAATTCATGACATGATTTTGGAGAGAAGTGGCCTTATCTTCAATACATTTGTGGTTGTGAAAATTAGTTGACACTGAAACAAAGGAGAAAAAGGACGAAAAGCCTGCCAAAGAAGCCACACCCGCAAAACCGAAGCCGAAACCTGCAGCCAAAGCTCCAGCCAAGGCCTTGCCTCAATTGATGGAGGAGGATGTCATCCCTTCCCTCAAAGCCATTCTTGAAGCTCAAGATGATATCACAGAACTTGAACTATCTTTCAACGATAACAAGGTTAGTGGCATATATGGAATGCATACAAATGAGGTCCAGTAGTAGAACCTTAAGGAAGAAAAAGTTAAAGAAATGGTTGAACTAGCTCATCTAAAAACTCATGTCATAAATAAGCTGGTCTTTTCATTAACACATACACGGTTTTCATAAATGAATAATAACAATACTTGAAATTAGGAACAAATCTATCTTAAAATTCGTGTTACACCTTCCTGTAGGATGATTACCTCATCTATAAACCACCATTCACGCACTATTTCTTCACTACAGAGAACGGTTCAAAATTTCAAGAACTTACAAAAAGTACAAGAAAGAAAGTTGGAACCCAGTAATTTCTTGATTTATAATTCTTGGATGAATCTACATATGGCAGTTGGAAGGTTCATTTCTCAAGAAGGGCAATCCCTATTCATTTTGGGCATTCTTCCCTGATGGAAATCTCACAGGCACGTCAAATCTTTAACATTTACTGAGAATAGCCGGTTTTCACAATTAATTGCACTTTCTTGGGGTATTTTAGCGATTTTCCCACTGAAGCATAATAGAAATAGAAGTTTTTAATCACGCTTTGTGCTTCATCAATAATTTTTTGCAATTTTAAAACACCTTATGGCGTATACAAAGCATCTTATGTTGTGTTTTGTCTCAAGTTGAATGGGATTTGGGTGACAGGTCCAAAGGGTTTCTCTCTGTCATCCTATGGGTCAGGAGTAAGCACTGTGGAGCCATTTCTGGTTGATGAGAAAAAACCAACGGACAAACATGTAGTATTCTGGGTTGAGAAGCGTTTGGCTGCTCAAGGAATCATTCCAGTGTGGAAAGAGTGAAAAAATCTCCACCTTCAACATTTCCATTTTTGTCAATGATGATGATGATGATGATGATGATTATGATGATGATGATGATGATAGCATCCTGTAAATGAAATTAATTGTTTATACTACTTGTATCCATTCACTTCTGCATAAAAAGAAAATTGACTTTTAAGATTAAGATAAATGTGAATGTGATTACACTATCAAACTCCTTTTTTTGAGTCGAAGGTCTACCGGATTTGAAAGTTATCATTTTATTACACGGCATCTTCCTACTTACCAAAAAGTGATATGCCATTCTATCAAAACGGTGCCGCATGAAAAAACTTCAAGATCTCAACTTAACGAATTAATATCATACATAGACTACAGAGAGGTGAGCTTCCCGCAACCATGGTGCAAATGTAGCACTGTCCGGTTAGCAACCAGACCGACGTGATACCACAATGTAAGCAGTGCTATGGGAGGATCATCACTCAGAGACTACATATACCCATCAAACAAAATAAATTTAAAAATATAAAGGATATATATGCAAAATCTCTATAAGTACAACCTTACCCTTCTCATCTAACAATTATTTACAGAACAAGGAACTATTTCACCCTCCCAATTCTTCATATACCGCATAACTATCTCCCAGGATAGGTCAGGCAGCAAAGTGCAACGGGAAAATAAAGGAGAATGAGAGCTAGACACTGAAAATTCAATTTTGATTGGACTTACTGTGCACTCGGCAGTTACATTTACTAAACACAAAAGGTACCAAGAAGAGCGAAGCAAACAAAAGTATCATTGCTTTGTGAAGGAAGGAGAACCCTTCAAGACTGATTTGGCACCGGCATGGATTGATTCGGCACTAGTACCTGTATGGACTGATTTGGCCCTGGCACAGGCATGGACTGGTTTGGTACAAGCACTGGCAAGGATCGATTGGGCACTGTCACTGGCAAGGATTGACTTGGCATTGGCATGACTTTATTCAGAACTGGCATGGACTGATTTGGCATTCGCATCACTTGATTTTGGACTGGCACAGATTGATTCGGAACTGGCATGCGCTGATTTGGCATTGGCATTGGCATTGATTGATTTGGAACTGGCATGGACTGATTTGGTACTAGCACAGATTGATTTTGCACTGGTACAGCCTGATTTAGTACTGGCATTGATCGACTAGAAACTGGCATGGACTGATCAGGCATTGGCACGGCTTGGTATGGCACTGGCACGGACGTCAAAGGAAGAATGGATTTGGCAAGCTCTTCATTCAGCTTCACAGTAAGTTGAGGCATCTGCTTTGGGATGTCCACCTTATTTGCCTCAATCCTATAATTAGCACAATCACTTTGATGACTTTTTGTCATTCATTATTCATATCTACAGGTGTAATGTATATTTGCATATTGATGACTGATGATAGAGCAAAAAGAGAATCGATGCTATGTGTGAATCACAACCTGCAGCATAGTGCAATATAAATCTAAATATATCACAAGACAGCAGTATCAATGACATCATATCAATATGTTTACTGTTGATTTCTAAATCCAGTGGGGTGTGAGGCCTTCACAAGTACCAATTTTCTGCTTTCAAAATTCAAATGCAAAATATAGGCTTTGCTTGTTCATTGTCCAATAAGCTATGAGTGTCAGTCTCCATTACAATATCAATATAGCCCCAAATAGCTGCACTAAGATTCTTTATTTATCCGTCAATATTATGAAGTTATCTTACAGGAGCTGAAATTTTCTTTGCTCAAGATTGTGTCTTGACTACAGGTTACTTGAATCAAATCCACGCTTCCTAAAGCTACTGCTCTGGTGTCTTGACTAGGAATTGCTTGAACGAAACCCAACCCTATTCGCAAAATATCCATTTGAATGAAACCCTCAAGGAAAACAAATGCCTTGAAGATTGGAGTCATGCGTATAAGATTTCTCATAGTGACATTTGATATTGTTGTATCATTTGGAAGACGCACAAAGAAATTTTAAGATCCCAGTTAAAGAAGGAAACAGAAGGAAAATTCTGGTTAGCAATTTGAAAACATACTATACATCAAGAAAAAGAGAATAAAATAAAGTGGCAATTTGTAACAGGACTAAAACGAAAAAGAAGAAGTGGCCATGAGTAACAATAAAGGGGTACCAGAAAGAGATATAGCAATACCAACATAACAAATAACAGCTGAATGTACACATACTCATTTAAGATTGTTAAGATATTGTTTCGAGTCTGGCAGAAGAGGCTGATGTTCTCCTGTATCTGCATGCAAGTAAACACAAAAATATATTGCTGATTTTCAGGACATTTACAAAAAATGCTTTGCTACAATGCTGTAATGAAGCCGCCAAATCACTGCTATATAAAAGGGGGGAATGAGGGTAAAACATCCATTTTTCCTATTTTACCCTTACCACTTTTTTTATTTGTCAAAAGTGTCCTCATTGATCAATATCAATTATGGGAGCCATTAACTATTTTCAACGAATGTCATTAAACATGTTGTGTATGACAATTTTTGTTATTATTTCTTCATTTGTGATTTCTGTTGGATTTAATGTTCTTTTTAGCTATTGCTATAAATTTTTA
Source organism: Nyctanthes arbor-tristis (assembly GCA_963692815.1). Lineage (NCBI taxonomy): Eukaryota > Viridiplantae > Streptophyta > Magnoliopsida > Lamiales > Oleaceae > Nyctanthes > Nyctanthes arbor-tristis. Next base: position 1,670 of record CAVNYN010238587.1, on the reverse strand, counting down.
ATGCTATAATAATTTTTAAGTTAGAGCAAGAGATTGAAGATCACAACTCTTCGTATAACTATATGACATGCATTCGTACAACTATTTCATAATAGATTTGATATTCTATACTAAAGGAATGAAATGCAATATAAATCACTAGAGTACAAATATGGGACAATCAAACTCCGCATTTCTCATGACTTCTAAGGAATAAATTTCAATATAAATCGCTAGAAGTACAAATAGGAGACATTCAATTTTCGCATATCCCATGACTTTTTAGCATTTGTGTTCATAGATTTTTTTCCTTTCTTTTTAAGGATTGTTTTTTAATTAAAAATAAATTATTTTCGTTTTAAAGCTGAAACATCCAAAAAAGAAAAAATAGTGAAAATGTTGATGTGAAATTCTCAATTAAATTGTGTTTCAAAATAGATTTTTTTATTGTTTTCTCACACATTTTTCCTGTTCGTACTTCATTGTTTAAAAGAGCTTAGTTTAATAATTTATACCAATAATACAAAAGAAAAATTAGAATACTGTTGAAGTACGATATCATGTGTAACACCTGTGTTATGTACTAGTCAATGAAAGTGCATTTATTTTGCTTACATGTGAAGTTTGTAGCCAAGATGGTAACTCATCCAGGAGAAAAGAACTTAAGCAATAGATTCACAATAATATAGTTCCCTGACAAGATTGTATTTCAATCTGATATACTCGTATTAAGGAAGCTTTATTACTTATATTATAAATTCTGTTACTCCTACCAGTCTCCATTTTCTGAACACTCGTACGGTCATCCTAACCCGATGGAATCCAAGCATTCATACAAGATATCCCTTTCCTGCAACATCTAGTGTATGCATGGTAGAAAGCCCTTATCATCCATTAAAAATGAATCTTGGGTTTGTCTGGATCAGGATGTCCCAGCACAACATGAACTGTCTTTCTGTGTTAATTGATAGGGCAATGGACAAAATGTCCTATCAATGTACTTTTTAGTCTAATTATTCTGTTAAAAGAATCAAACCGAGTAAATGGCCAGAATATAATTATTATGCTACCACTGTAGAGCAGTGATATCCAAATCAAGCTCAGATATTTTTCAGCAACTAATAAAACAAGATGTACTGATTTTTGCATTTACTAGTCATCAGGTAGAAGCACACGGCAGCATTCTACACACTTCTATGATTGGCAACAAATTCTTCTAAAGCAGTCCAAAATCAGAATATGGAGAAAAGCATATCACCTTTAAACCAGCAAAATTTGCAGATATCTGATCGAAGGCTTGAGCATTTTGCTCAAGAAGCTGTCCAGTTGCTCCACCAATGTCTGCAATGAAACAAATTTACATGTCCTTCAAATACATACATACATACATATATACACACACACACACACACACACACACATGGAAGCATATCCATGAAAAGCATGGGTGTAATATTAGTAGTCCTCTCCATGTATCAAAAGGCAGACGAGATAGTGATACCTCTTCTTTGATTTTAATCTCAAAATCATATGCCCATTTTACTTCCATGAAAATTAATAGAGAATGGAAAATGATAACATTGACCAAGTATCCAAAACTTGAATGTTGAAAGTTCAGTTCCTGCCAAAAGATATCCACACCATAAACAGAACGTTTTATCACCTAAACATCAACTAAAAAGAGTTTCACC